>BQNB010052285.1:0-40574 GCA_026074375.1 Tanacetum coccineum
GTATTAGGTATTTGGGCCAGGGTTTGTTTTTGGGTTATAAATAGATAACGAGTGTTATCTCTTATATTATAAAGAGATATTATCTTTTATATTATAAAAACTGTTAGGGCTTAAAGGGGTATTTTTGCAATTTAGAAATTTATGAAGGACTATTTGGTAACTTTGGAATTTTTGTCTTGTTGTGACTTTGACCAAGGGTTGACTGAGGTTTGACTTTTTGACTTTGATAACTTCCTCCTGGCTTTTTGTGTGCTCTTCCGTTCTTGTGTTCGTGTTTGCCCGGTTTTAACCGTTTTTCTTGTGGTTTTTGCTTTATCCATACCTGCATATACAAAACATAAAAACAAGCATATCTTTGCCATTTTTATTATGGTTTTGGTCTTTATTAGGTTTATTTTGATATAAAATGGATATGTGTTTTCACACATATTAGTACCCTTTATCCGTTGAATGATATATCTGGAGTTGTTGTTTAGATGTAATGGGTCAAATGGGTAAAAAGGGAATCCCCTTTTCGTTTTCAAATTACAGAGCAATACGGCGTATCCACTCACATGGATACGGCGTATTAACTCAATTTCACCTAATTTTAAAATATAAAAAAACCCTAATACGGCGTATTCAGTAAAATGAATACGACGTATTGGTTTAAAAAGGATCACGAGTTTTCAAACTTATACGCTGTATTGGTTTTAATCTATATGGCGTATTAAGTGTGTTGATCCTTATACGGTGTATCCATTTATGAATACGCCGCATCCACCCTCAGAACAGAATATCTAAAATTTTATAATCTTTGTACTATTCTTGTTGATTTTGCAGATATGGCACCTCTACCACCTCGTGATCAGAGACACCTATGGCTTCGTTATCAGGTAGATTGATACAAAGAAGAGATAGTGCACGATTTTGAGCAGAAGCTCGAGACGATATTCGGTAGGCAGGTTAACCGAGTACATATACTAGATTTTGAGGGATTGAATCCGAACATGAGGTAGGATTTGGCCGAGAGGATGAGGATGGTATACACTAGGGATGATGAGCAGGAGGTATTTGTGAGTCACGCTTAGAGGAGATTGTTTGGGACTCGAGCACCTTTAGTTCAGGAGTTTTTGCTTGAGTTTCAGCACTTGTAGGATCGGGGACGAGATGGGGTTAGATGTGGCTGGCACTCTATGCTTTCATTTGGGAGGTGCTAGGCGTAGTATGATATGGGGATAGTTTATCCTATCCCTGGGTTTGCATACTGCCGAGGAGATGGCATAGGACGAATTCGAAGCATACTGGTTAGGGAGTGAGATACTGGTCCCCAATAAGGGGGATCTTAGTGATTACTGGGTTGAGATTTCTTCTGGCAGGGACTTTTTGAGAGGCGCTCCCTCGTATACTTACATCAAAGATCTAGTTCGGAGGCTGTGCCACAGATTGATCTCTTATTGCATTTCTGGGAGGGGGCAGGCACCTGAAAAGGTGATTGATACTGACCTATTTTATCTTTGTAGCATGGACCGATGGGTAGCTAACGTCACGTATCTGTTGGCACAATACTTGTTCAGGCATGCTGAGAGGAGGAAGAGCGGTGCCAGGTTATCTGGAGGGCATTTTATAAGACGTATTGCTCATCACTTTGGTCTAGGGAGTGATGATGGGTTAAGAGGATTATCTATTGTAGCCCGTGAGTTGCTATTGATTAACATGGGTGAGCTTGTTAAGCTCAAAATCTGCATTGAGATAGGAGATGACTGGGCTTGGGTAGCCCTGGGACCAGTGAGGCAGCAAGTTGTTGGGGCTGGTGCCCTTGGAGCCGCTGACGATGCTCTTGCAGTCGGTGAGGGGGTTCAGGTTGATCCAGCACCCATACAGGCACCTCAGCAACCACCACCACCACCTCTTACTATGGGTAGGACTATGCCTTAGAGATTGGGAAGACTTGAGGAGGAGGTGCAGGGGTTACGAAAGGATGTTAGGACTTTACAGGGACTTATGGAGAGATCGATGACCAATTAGGGGAGATTCTCCACATAGATGATTACATGTATAACATAGCTCATAGAGGCTAGCGGGTAGACATATCTGGCATTCGATGAGACCTTTCGGCACCTGCAGCATTCCAGAGACGCACCAAGCAGAGGACTGGCAAGGCCAGCACTTCCATAGCCCTGCAGCATCCAGACCCATAATTTCTCTATCCCTTATCTCTTGATTTTATCCTCTGTACATTTATATTATTTGTATCATGTTGTACCTAAAACTGCTTATCTTTTGACGTATATGTTATAGTATGATGTTTTGATTTGTTTGTGTATGATAGAACCAAGCCTAGCAGTAAGTTTAGCGCCATAGTTCATATGTTACGGAACCAAGCATGTTATCCTAATCAAGAGCAGAATGGAGAGAGAGTGATTTCAAATGTGTGGAAGTTGAAAAAAAGTCTAACTTATAGACTTCGCTGTAAACAAAAGTGCTTCCCGGGAGACAACCCGGAATGTTATTTATTTTTATTGAGTCTATCTTCCCATACATCAATACGGCGTATCCGATCCATACCATATGGCGTATTGATTGTCTGGACGTTATCAGTCTTTACTTTTTATGCACTTTAAAAGCATTATTGTCAGTTCTGGCAATACAGCGTATTCATGCACATGATATGGCATATTCTCTAGACTGACTCGTATTTAGTTTGTTTAGTTTAGTTTAAATTAACAGTATGTACCAAAAATAGGAATGCACGTTTTTCCTATTATTTGCATAGGACCTCAATGAAAGAAAAGAAATCAACGAGTTGGTTGAAATATCTCCAAGTCTGGAGGTGTTGGAGTCTTGAAACTTCAAGGCGGCTGTTCAACACACAAATTCTTGCTCAATAAACTCAACATGGAGAATCTACCGAGCAAATATCAGGGGAGTTTCTCATTCTAATTCTTTTTAATTCTCGTATTTAATGTTTTATCTATACAACGAGGACGTTGTATAATTCAAGTGGGGGGATGGGAATTAGAATGTATACTTGTCCTAATTTTCACACTAAAATGCTTAAAATATGCTAAAATTTAAAAAAAATAAGATGTTAAAAACAATTCAAGCATACTTTTTGTGAACATACATGTTACATAACCCGCACCAGACACAATAACCCTTTATAGATATTGTGGAGGATTTAATTAACCAATCCTTTTCCAAATGTTTACCCAAATTCCACAAAATAGAAGTGTTCAGTCGCGGTGATAGTAGAATGACGTTATAAGATGGCTAGGTAAATCTATTCGATATCACAATAAGTGATAAGTACTATGGATATTTCAGATGGAGTAACTTGTTTAAATTGTAAAATTTTGGATTACATCCACAAAGCCATGCATGTTTTTTATAGTTAACTAACATACAGGGTAGTTTAACCCCAGTATAAAAACACCACTTTGTTTACTTCCTCACTTTAAGAGTAAGATTACCTCTAGAACGAACCGTAGAGCCAATCCTTTAGGATTACAACACTTGTTTATTTTTGTACAATCTCCAAACAACCTTTACACCGTAGCCTATACCCTTTTTAGAGTTAAGTTTATTTTATAGTTGCTAGTTGCAATTAATTGTGAAAAGTATGTAATTCCTGAGTCTTGTGATCAATTTTGGTACGGTGGAAGAATTTGCAACATCGCAAATGGGAACAGTGAATCTAAGTAGTCCAAAACTCAGTATGTCTTTACTTAGCCATCGCAATTAATGGTACGTTCTAAGATTGAATAATTATACGAAGGAATTATCCAGCATTATTATGATCATAGAAGATGTGAAACAAACCCAGTTTTTGTTTTCGTATTTAGTTTAAGATGATGTAAAAAAATCAAAAAAAAAAATTAGAAAATCTCAAAAAAAAGAAAGAGAAGTTAGAAGATAATCGTCTTCGCAATACTACCGAGGAATTACACGAAGATCATTATATCGTTGATAACGACTTAAAAGTCAGCGAGGTACAGAGTATTGTACAAAGTGGTAGATGATCGCCACATGTCTGTAAACATTTGTAAAAGTAATAAAGGGATGATTAGGAAGATGACCGGTACGGAACGCCAACTTAGGTTTTGTTTATCTATGATCAAGACTTTTGTAAATATTGTGTACTTGTAGCATGTAACGGGTCAGGAAAAAGTGTCTACCAACTTGTATTTTAGACTTAAATCTATTTGTTTTCGTAATTTTATATTTAACAACGAAGTTATTTTTCCCTTTCGTAATCATTAACCATGGGTTTTACATGAAGAGGATTCTTTATGATGCGTGTATGTCTATTCTGTCATTACGGCCTAAGATGCTTGTCTTACCTTCCTTGTTGTTTATTACTATTGGTACAGTTTAAAAGATCCTCCCCTAAATCATTCAATCTTCTACCGCACCATTTGGTATAAACTCGATGAGGTAGTGATCGTCACACATGTGCGATTCATCGTTGCGGCCAGTATGTTGCCTAGCCGCCTTGTTGTGTAGGTACTTTGGTGAAAGATTGTAGAATAACAACCCTAAGCATATCTTAGCAATCCCATATTTAATTTTATAAACTAGTTACTATCCATGACTCTTGTGTGGAGTTGTGGTTTCATTGCCAAGCTATATGATAGAATACTCGACACGACCAGCAATTGAGCGAATAGTTACATGTTACCTACATAGATATAAGGTGAGTGATTTGAGTGTTTTCATCTGTCCTAGTATTCGAAGGTGTTGTTGGTTTATACTTGTAATAAATCAAATAAATGCTTTAAACGAAAATAAATCCTTATGGGGAAATTTTTAATAAACTTCTAAAGGCTCCTTGAGGACAAGTATGTTGATAAAATATAATGCTAAAAATATAATAAATTTTTCCACATCTTTACGTTTTGATAATCAAAAAATATAAAAACGTTCAACGTAAAATTAAACCTAAAACAAGTACTATTGTATGTAAAGTTCTATTCAACAATTAAATCTACTTAAAGGTATGAATAGAACAAATGCTTAAGCCTTTTATTGATCAAAGGAAATTTTATTCAACCTTAAGACTATTTTTAAAAATGGTGTAAACATTTTTATAAACTTACAAAACATTTTCTACAATTAAAAGAAATGTTTTATTCAAATAAACATTTTGAATTTTATTTCAAGTTTGAAACGACAACGCTTAACAAGGTACCCAAAAACCACACTTCCCCTGAATAGAGCAAAAAGAGGAGCGTCTGAAAATGGCGACCCCCTTAAAAACATGGCGCCCCCCCCTAATTTATAAGGGGCCAGCACCCTATTTTAAGGGACCGGTCCCACTATTTATAAGGGACCGGCCATGAGCCTATACGCTCCTCCAGTTTTCCCTATAAATACTGAACTATTCCCCAATATTTTTCTCACATTTTGCAGCTAGCGATAAATAAAACTAAGAATAAGTAAGCATTCTTCTGTTCTAAAACAGCCCATACATCTCTCTAAATCCTTTGATCATTTAATCATAAAGCTTTGTTTCCAAGTGATTCAAACTTAATCCCTCAAGTGCAAGAGAAGAATCACTTCTAATCCTCAAGTGAAGAAGTATTACACCTTATGTGCATAGCAAACTTGTTGCATTCCATATCACAATTTTAAATCAATTGTATACATCTTGTAAGTTTGTGTAGTAGCTAGATCTTTACGAACTGTGTAAGTATAGTTCGATCTGTGGTGATCTTAACAAGTAGTGTTTGAATAGTTGTAATATAAGTAGTGTGGTAAGGAATTTTTGAAGTTGGGGAAGATTTGTAAGTGTGAAGAAGTTGTGAAGAAGGTGTGAAGTTGTGAAGAAGTTGTGAAGTGTAAGAAGTTTTTGTGAGTTTTGTAAAGTACGTGTAACAAGTCGAGAAAGTTGTGTTGTGTTAGAATGGTTCTAGCTAAGAATTAGAACTCAACATTTAGCTTTGTGTCGTAAATCTGTGTAAGCAATGTTGTGTACGGTTTTCTCCGCCATAAGGGAGCTTGTTGACATAGTGAAGAAAACTCTCGGTTTGGTTGCTCGGGAGTGAATGTAGGGCGCGAAGAGCGTGCTTCGTTACCGTAGACCACTATAACATCCTCCGGCGTATGTGATTTGGATTGTTCTTACTCTTATCTCTTTTGACTTTATCATTTCATATACTTATTTGTTCATATAGTCAAGCGTTGAATTCACAAAAAGTCGAATCGAATGTTTTACAAACCATACATAAAACCTAAAATAAAAAGGGGTAAAACTATCAACCCCGCCTTTTCTAGTTGTCGCCCCATCGACATTATATGTTTATGATGGCGGAACAATTGGTATCAGAGCCACATTAAAACAAGACTTTTAAAATAAATTGTATTTTTTAAACTTGAATCGATCTATGAAATCGGGAAAAATATTTAGAAGTGCAATTCTATGCAAGCCACCACTAATTTGAAAAGTGATGGAATTATTTATTGGAAAAAAATAATCGAAAACTATGTGAAGTCAAAAGATCTAAATGCAGTGTGGCATTTATTATAATAAGCGAGGGATTTTTCTCTCTATTCAATTTAATCCCGAAACTAAAAAGATGGAATTGTATTTTTTCATAAACAAAATGATGATCATAAAAAGAAAAACTTGCTAAAACTACTGAACCAAAATGGTAATATAATACTCGTTTACCAACGTAAAGAAGTATTGTAAGAATTTTTTAATGTGTCAAACCGCAAGAAATTTAGGATACTTTGTTAATCACACAGTCGAGTGTAATAAAATCAAGTCAAAAGCAAATAAAATAGATCTTACTGTTCACAATAGGAACAGAGTTCATTATTCCGAAAGAGGAATCAATAGATAATACTTTTGCTAAATTTAACACTATTATTACTAGTCTAAAAGCACTTGATAAAGGTTTTTCTAGCAAGAATTGTGTTAGAAAATTTCTTAAGGCATTGCATCCTAAATGGCACGCAAAAGTCACTGCAAATTGAAGAATCAAATAATCCTAACAACACTTTCACATGACGAAAGCTATTAAAAATTTAAAAGCTATGGAATAAGTAATCAAGAAAGACTCCGAAACTGTCAAAAGCAAAACAAGGAGAACAAAGTAGATCTATTGCCTTAAAAGCTAGAAAGGAATCTAGAGAAAAGATATTCAACCCCGAATAGTGGAAGATGAAGAATAAGCCATGGGCCGTAAGAAACTTCAAGAACTTCTTGAACGGGGGAGGATTGCAAAAGCCAAGACGATTCGTTAATACAACCATATGAAGCAAAGAAAACATCCCTAGAAAAAAAAGATGACAAAAATAGAAAATCGAAAGAAAATGTGTCACGTTGTGGAGATCCGAATCATCTCATCAGGAGAAAATGTCCGAAAACAATTAGAACTATCAAAATCAATGGCCTACCTCTTCGTCGGAGGATCTTCGATTGATAGCGCGACTATGAATGAAGAGGAAAAGAAAAATGACGAAAAGTGTCTTTTGGTATAAAAGCATTCAAAGAGGTACTTTCAAAACCGAATACTTTTATATAGACCCATTATACTAGATGAAAATGATCTTAGTTAGAGTGAATATATCGTACACTATGTAATTAGGAACAAAAATCATGGCCAAAAATAAAACGCTAAAACACGCTAAAAGAGAATTAGAATTGAAGGTACTAGAATTAAAAGCTAAATTGATCTAGGTTAGAAAAAGGTAAGGAAGTAATTGAAGAATTAAAGTAATGACAAAAAAAGTGGGGGGAAACTTAAGCTTGAAAATGAGAAACTTAGAAATGAAATATCTAAGGCTTAAATCATTTAATAATATATCACTCACTTATGAAAATAATAAAGTATCTCAAAAGACTTTAACGGTAGATAAATCCGGATTATGTTTTAATTTTACCAAAGGAACACCATATGGTAAACAAACAATAAGTTTGTAAAAGCTCAAGAAGTCGAGTCAAAGAGATAAAATTTTGAAGAATAAAACCCAAAATTTATACATCTACATAAATACTAAAAATTCCTATTGTCAATTAATGCAGATGAGTAAAACGGTTTACAAACCCTCCTTAAAACCCGAAGTCGGATTTACTAAACCCACAATGAGGTCTAAAACTCCACCTTCGAGAATGACTAATAATCCTCGTCCTCGAGATCCAAAAACACCTCAACCCTAAGAGAGACCAAGGAACAAAACTATCCTCTAAACACTTGAAATAAATCCAATCACATCCACTTAGTTTCTACTCACTGTAGGAAGTTTTCACCAGTTATGTGCCAAAACCAAATGCAAAACATATGTGGAAACAATAACTTCGGATACATGAAACGTTGGGGACCAAATGGCTAAGCCATCACAATCTTTGAAGGTGGTGTTTTCTCTACAAACATTCTTTTGTCTATAACGGACCTAAAGAATTCATGATAAGGTTCTATGAACTCAAATCATTTACATTTGTGAAACCGTAACGAAGGCTATTCGAAAGTCTAAGGTACGTCTCACTCTTCATATTCATAGAATATAGATTATAAGTAAATGTCTATGTGTTACTATGATGATGTAGTATAATTAGTTTTTATCAAAAACTAAAAGTGTAGTCCCTCTTCTAGAAAATAAGGACCATTTGTTGGTTTTCTTAGCTTTGAAGAATTAGTTCTCTATAACTATTCTTTCGGTATAGATTTATAGTCATTTCGCTTCAAAATGGAAATCTATCTATTAACCACAAAGCAAACTCACGAAATGAAGAAGAGCAAGCTAGTTTGACAATTACATAGAAAGTTAGGTTAGTCGCTCAATGTATCATAGACAGCTCTAAGGAAGAAACCAACTCCCTTCGACCCAACGATTTGACTCTGGATCCTTGTTACAACCATCAATCCTCCACTGTCGAACGAAATCAAACGTGGTTAGATTTCTCGAAAGCTACGTATGCTAATTCATTAGATTTCATTATTTTCACTATCCATTCTTGTCCCATCTCAAATCGAATCAATTAATTTTCTTTTCAAAGAAATTAATTCCCCCTCCTTACAAGAAAACTCATCTCTAAATCACCTCTCAAATTGACGTCTTGATTATCTCGTCCGAAATAGTCAAAGAAATTTTTTAATTAAACAAAGGTTTAATTAAAAATTGTCAATATTCATTCTCACAAAAAACTGGCCAAAAATCGAAAAAAAATTGAGGGTGGCCCCCTTAAAATTAAGGGGACCGGCCGTGTAAATTTGACGGCCCCTTAATTAATTAAGGGGACCGGATACTGGAAAATTAAAACACCCCATTTCAGATGAATTTCTTATCCCAAACACCATTTCTCTCTTCCCTTTCCTCCTCTACTTGCTGTGACGAAAACCCAACACCATAACCACCAAAATCAAAACTTCAAATCACCCATTTAACCAAAAATCGCAAGGGGTAATCACTAACAAATCAATCAACAACATCGATTGTAAGTTTTCCATCATTCTTTTCATTTGATTTCATCCAATTTTGCTCTCAATCAAAATTGGGTGTTCTTCATCATTTTCATACTTTTCATTTTAGTCTAGGATTTCCATAACTATAATGATACCCGTAGTCGTAGGAATACTACATTCTTGATAGGATTGAATCAAAACACTAATTGAGTCACAAATTTTTTTTTGGTTCAAAATTCTCATAAATATACATATATTTTTTTTCTTAAAACAAAGTTTATACATTGTTGATTCATGCCAAAAACATGGTAAAACAACATTACTTTGCTCATCAAAACGTACATTCCCAAATGTATACTTTTCAAATCAATAGAAAATATGTTAAAGGGGTGTTTGGTTAGTTTCTTAGGATCAATTTTTAGAGTCGAAATGACCATCACCATTGTTTTGACACTTGTATAAACACTTAACTAACTTGTATAAGTCATCAAGATATATAATTCATATATATATATTGATATATTTTATGATTGGTATGAAATAAAGGGGCGTTTGGTTTAACTTTTTAAAAACGATTTTTGAATAAATACAAACACCACTTAACTCTTTATCAAGTTTGAAAATATAAAAACTTATACTTGTCAAATGGATATATTTACTTGACATATGGTTTTGACACTTAAACAAATTTTCTTATAATAAGGGTGTGTTTGGTTCATGGTCTTGGATGTTGAAATATATAAACTAATATATTTTTTTCGACTTTCGAGGTTATATAGTCAAAAATAAATTAGGGGAACATATGGATCACTTCTTAGGAGTTATTTTTAGTGTCGAAGTAATCCTTGTCCCATATTTGTCATTTTTCAAAAACTTAATTCCATTTTCCTTATTATATTGTTGTATAAATTGTTTAGGTGACAAAATGCCAAGAGTCACTACCACCGATATATCCCTTACTAAATCCTACATCCCAAAAGTATCCAAAATCTCCGGCATCTCTCCTACCATTGCCAAATTCTACAAATCCATTGAAAATTGCAACATTTACGAAGGTCGTGTTGTTGATCAAGCCTATTACAAATCCAACAACATCGAGCGTCTCTTCACAAACATTCGCTTCGATTGTCTCTTTAAAATCAACGAACCGATTGTTCCAAGATTTATTCTAGACTTCTATAGTCAAGTCACGGTTCAAACCGATGAATATGGCTATCTTGTCATCTCTTTTATGATTCAACATGAATTCATAACTCTCACTCTTGCTCAATTCGGTCAAATCCTCAAAATTCCTTACAACGGTCAAGCCGTTTTCACCAACGAGTGGGACCTTGCATCTCTTGAGTATTCTCAAGAAACCGAGGGACCATACTCCACCGACCTTCCTACTCCCAACGATATTCGTCGACTTCTTGAATTGGAACGTGTCATGGTAGACCGTACCATGATTCGTTGTATTGCAACTTTTATGCTACCCTTAATAACAGATCTGAACCGAATGCCCTTGACCAAGGCAAAGGTCAAAATCACAAAAAGGATAAAATACACAAGTAAGGTTTCAATGATAAAAAGATTCGGAAGAGATATTCCCATGTCGTATGTCCCATCGAGGCTGCAATTGAAAGTTATCTGGTTGGATGAGAAATTGAATGATGGAGAAACTGATATGATTATAAACTAATATTAAATTAAAATAAAATCTAATTTTAGTCTACGGGAATCAAATATAGGAAATAGGGATATTAAAAATACGGGAAACAAATGTAGTTATGGGAAATCCTAAATTATATCATAAACTATAATACGGGGAAACAGAAAAAGTATCGGGAATCTAAAATACTAAAAATTAAGAAAAATAAATTGCTATATTAAATTAAAAATCAAAATTAAAAATTCTAATTAACCTTAACTTGAAAAATAAAGAAAACTAGAACTAAAACGGAGGGACGTTTGAATAGCTAAAAGAAAGTAACGGTAAAACGCACGATATAACGGGGTTTCTAAAAAAAAACTGAATTTTAAGATCAAATTAAGCCTATGACTAAAGTTATATTTTTTCCTAGACAACATAAATGACAAAGAAATTTTATAAAAAAGAAAAATATTTTTTTATTAATTTTTGTATTTTTTATGAATTTTTGAAGATTAATAACTAATTAAAACTAAGAAAATAGAAAAAGACAAAAAATAAAAGATATAAAAATTCTGAAAAATGAAATGAAATAAAGAAAAAGTTAACATTTCTAAATATAAAAAATGCCTAAAATTTTACTGACTTTAAATTTACAAAGTAATTAAACTAATTAAAATTAAACCTAATTTAATTAATTATATAACTAAAACTTAACTGCTGTTTACTTTAGGGACTAACAGTGAAATGGGATAAGGACTAACAGAGTAACAGGCTATCTAACTACAGGGACTAACACTTGTAACTTTAAAAGAGGAAATTACACAAATGGTCCCTGAAGTGGACCCCGATTGCAAGGTGGGTCCAAAGTGCTTATTTTTGAAAACTTATAAAAGCAAACTTATTAAGGGGCTTAAGGGAACACATTTTTCCTAATTAAAGAACTTTGTCTAATACTCAATAAATAAGCCAGAAATTTATGCTTTTAATGGACAGCAGGCTAAATAGCTTAAAAGCTTATTTAGCTTTTTTTTTTGGGATTTAAAGCTACAATATAAGCTACAATATGGGAATAAGATACTAGGCTAAGGGCGGTCCCCCTGTTGATAAGCTAAGGTACCTAATATGCCCTAAAAATAAGCTGGGATTGCAATTAAGCTATGTGACAGTTTTAATATAAAACAGAAAAAGTGCTACTTTAAGCTAGATTTAAGCTATGCTAAAGGGTGAGATAAGCTATGAGGTTTTGTGGACTTAAAGGGGAACCTATAAGCTACAAAGAAAAGCAAAAAGATCCTAAGGCTTAATGCAAAATAAGCTATAAAAAAAAGTGCTGAAAATGGTGTCTAGCACCAGGGGAGCATGCAACAGTGAGCTAAAGGCTTATTTGAGCTTATGAAAATAAGCTATAAGAGACCCCCTCCAACCACCCCCCCCCACTCCTCTCCTGGACGTCTCTGGACAGGACGTACAGGCAGCTTTCAAACAAGACTTAAATAGGAGTCGGAACCGAGAATGAAATTCGGAACGACGCGTTTGCAACACTTTTGGTCAAGATTTTGAGACTTTTAAAGGCACGATGTTCTTAAACATGGGGGTAACAACTTCAAATAAAAAAAGAAACTTGATAAAAAGAATTTCCTAGGATTTGGGATCCTATGGCTTTCTTTACACGTTCTCGAGTCAGAGTTTCAGGATGTTCATCAAGTCAAAGATTTATATAGACATGATGAATATATTGTTTTTTTTAAAATGACACGCAAATACTTTTCTAGAATACACTCGACTCGATATTCCAGAATTCCGTGACACACTGATCCAAAACATGGATTATGTTAAAAAGTCGATTGAGAAAAGAGCGCTGCATAAAATGGAGTATGACAGCAAGGTGAATGAAAGACTGATGCAGATAACAGAGGATAAGGTTGATTCGAGTAAAGCATTGGATGCTAGTTTGGTTGATACAGAAAGCAGTGGGACAACATTAAAAGAGCAAGATACAAGCAGCAGATCAGGGAATGATGCACATGTTGATGTATGCACGATATCAGGACCCACTTGGTGATTGAAGAGCCAATGGCTGTGGTACAAACAACTGCTGAAATCAATATCTTTGCTACAGGAACATACAACATATTGTAGCAAACTGAATTCACTAAAATGAAAGGACGAGGTTTTTGACCAGAATGCTGAACAAGTCATGGACATACGTTCCTTTTACCTGCAAATTTTAACTGATAACATGACAACTGAACTCTCAGATCAATCACTCGAGTCTGAAAATGTATGTCTCAAAAAGACCGTTGCCCAATTTCAAAAAGTTTTTTTAAGAATGGAAGCACATTGTGTTAATCTTGAACTTAAATATCAAAATCAAGCTTTAAAGAAAGATGCACATGGTCAATTTTTGAAAGTAAAAAGTAATGAAGCCAAGGTTAAAATGGCAGCGGTTGTAATTGAAAACAATTAAACATGGAATTGGAACATAGTGTGGATAATTATCACAGAGAATGAGCAGTTAATAAAGAAAAAGAGCACTTTGAAACAGACTTAACAAAGATCTTTTGATTCTATCAATAAAGGTCACGAGTTCAGCCAAAGACCAGATTGACCTCTTTTAATGGCACAACTGAATAAAAGTCTAAAGAAAATGCTGAAGTATAGCTCTGATTCAGGAAACAGGGGTTTGCAATTGCAGAGCATTATAAAATGAGTTAAGAAAACTAACAGGAAATAGTGGAATTTTTTTTAACTAAGTTCTGCAAATCCCTCAATTTGGGTAAACCGGTTGGAAACACTCAAAAAAACAAATCCGTTGTTAAGACAACCACCGACTGCGTTTAATCCCAGTCTGAAAGACTAGAATTTCAAAACCACGGTTTTGGCCTACCAATTGTTGATGTGAAACAATGACTTGTTCAAAACCAGTCAACTACACATTCAGTTGCCTAAGGGAATGAGAATCTGCCCTTCGCAAAACTCATCACATGATGCACTCAAAGTCATCTAGAATAGCTCAAACGGACATTGTTATAATCACTACCTGAGGATGTAGGAAAAAGATACAGGAACACTCTAGGATCCCTAGAAATTATTCTGACTCCAAACATTTTGTTTGCTCGAATGTCAGAAATGTGTATGTAATTTGCCAATCATGTCGCTAGTGTAATACTATCCTGGTGAAAGAAGTCAACTCGCGTGCTAATGGTTCCATTCCCAATAAGACAACAAACAAAACAACTCGTAGAGCAAATAAGGGTTGCAACGAAACCAAAAAGACTGATCCAAACGAACATAGGTTTTCAATCAAAGACTACCACTCGTGCATGAGGAAAAAACCATGTCCAAGAGATAGATCTTGTCTTAGGTGGCAACCCAACGGGTAGAATTCTCAAGACTGTTTGTCTTAGATTGGGTTTCCAACAGGAGAGTCATTCGCCTCTAGCCACAAAAAATGTTGAAAGTGAACACCCCAAATGGTCTAATGCAGATATCCTAACCACAATGTGAATGAACAAGTCTTAATGTCAGTGCAGGTACTCTCTTAAGTACAGGTACATCGTTCAATCCTACTGAGGAAGGACTCAGAGTTTGGTTGCGAAAAAGAAAGATATCTCAGAAAACAGGGCTTCAAGGAATTTTGATCTGATGATCACAAAATGGTGTCTGCTGAAAATAACACTTCAGGCCCCGTTCCTCAATGTCAGAAGTCGTTTGATCACAGCAGATCAAGCCTCGGTCTTATGGGAAATGACGTCTGTTCATGTAGTGCAATGTTTGTGTCATGGCCTCGCTTCTTCATATCAAATGACTTCTGATCATAACCGTTCCAGAAACTCTGAATTCAAGACCACATCCAATGAACCGTCAAGTTCCAAAAAGCTGGCGTTCCATCAGTGGTGTTTCCGCTAAAAAAAAATTACAACTAAAGAGAAGAAGACTAGACTACAGCACTAGACATGCATTGGAATTACTATTGCTCGGTTAGATCGCGCATGTAGCTAATACTGAGGACAACAGGTATATAAATACAAATACAAAGAGATCTGATAGTAATCAGAAAATTTATAAAGAAGATTCTTCGCGACATGTCTCTGGTAATCGATAACATTTACCGTGCTTTAGAGATATAGATGACATTCGCATTAACATTGACACGGGTTGTAATAAATGAAGTTCAATGCGTGAGAGTTTGAAATAGTTTCAACACCTGTCATTCCTTAATTTTCTAAGATGGCTTCTGTGTCTCGTGAATCCTGTATCAAGTACTCATTAACACGGGATAGAATAGAGTGTCTACTACGAATATACAGATATGCATCAAGTCGTGCGATCTAAAGCACATAATATACCTCTATCTGTCATACGATCTGATGAAGAGAATGGTTAAATGTGAGGCGGTGTTTGTCGGCAGTCCTTGAAGACCTGCCCCATGCTGTGTTTCAACACAGCACTCAAATACGTTTCTCTAAAGTGTATGCTCTGTGTAGCGGCCATCTTGTTGCCCAAGTGACTAATCCAGGATCTGTAGTGTGCGTAACCGCTTTCCGAGCGCCGCCGCCACATTACACACCCACCACTATAGGCCGCTCAGAGCATCACGAGAATGTCACCACCTCCCTCCTACACTATTTCCGGTCTGTGCAGCCACACCTTATCTCGCTTGTTACCGTTTCACTCTATTGTGTTCACAACTGAAGTTTCACGATGATACTAATCTCATCACCATGCCCCTTTTAACCCCCAAATTGGTCATGTGTTCAACACTCAATCCCTCACAAATCTCTCGCCGCCTTTTCAAAAGAAACAATTTTACAATTGGTTCCTTTTTTTCTGAGGCCGTCGGAGCGTCTTGTCCTCGATCAATATATCACACTAAATCACCAACCAGTTTGTAATGTTTTTGGATTACATCAACAACGACTACTCATTATTATTCAAATCATTATCGAAATGTAGTTACAAACATATGCTTAATATATTTTCTCCCACAGAATTTTTTAAGACATATTTTAATCAAAAGGTATTTCAAACAAACTAAGTAATTTATTATTTAAATGTAAAGGGGCCAGGGGACAGGAAAGCCGGGAAGGGGCCAGGGAGAAAGGGATGGGGAAAGGGGGGAAGAACTAGGGAAGGGAAAGAGAGGGGGAGGGGAGAGGGCGACAAGGATGGGGGGGGGGAACCGCGCTGGGGGGGAAAAGGGAAAGTAAGTAGCTTGGTGGCTAGTAAGGCTCAATAAGCGTTAGACATACACTGTTGCATGCTCCCTGCTTTCACGCCCCCACAAAACTTTTATCCACAAAAAAAATACTTAGAATAGAGACCGAGACGTACGCAAACTTCACTAATATAACCAAACCACTCTCGCCCACATGTCCAACCCACTCCACCGCACCCCCCTCCCCACACGCTGAGCTGCTCCCGTCCCGCGACGCCCCCCCTCCCTCCCCCCCCCTCCCCCCCCCGCCCCCCCCCCCTCACCCACCCCCACCCCCTTCGACTCCCTTTCCTTTCCCCTTTTTCTTTTTATGAAATAGTGGGTGGGGGTATTTGAGAGCGAAAGAGGAAAATGTTAATTAAAATATGATCTATTCGACTCAATGTGTTGAACAGTAAGAAAAGGTTTTATGGTTCGATCTTATACCCAACAACATCTTAATTTCACGACGATTCTGAAGTCATAAGGTGGTTAGGTTAGGAATCAATCCTATGATCCAACCAGAACCGGAGGAATTCACCCAAGTATAGTCCAAAGTTTGAAATAGCAGAGTAGTCTTAGGGTATGATTGGAGATGAATGTCAGTTGGAATAATGCCAACTAAGATTGAGCTAAAAACGGAACAATCACAACAAGGTTGTTAGTAATGACATCTGGTCAAGCATTGAAGGCGTTCAAGAATTAAAAGAAATGTATGGATAAAGGGTGTAAATAAAGAAGCCCTCCACACAACTTAAGGCAAGAAACCGGGTCAATACATATGCTGTCAGAATCACAAGTTGATTGCTGACATTGAAAACGACATCATGGACCCAGTGATGCAATGCACAACCCTTCCTAGCCATTCGGGTTTCTCTCAACAGAAACTTGTCTCATTTTTCACGGAGATACACACGTTATCTATTGACATCTCATTCCGAGATCGTTGATATTGAATAAGTGGCAATCTGCTCAAGCCTCCGAGTACTAAAACCAAAATGCATAATCGGTCTAGAGCCAAGAAGATCAATAAAAATATTCGTTAGGACACATTCCATTTCTAACAACTTGTTGAACATCATCAGGTTCACAAGTGTTATCAAGAGTCCTACGCAATATCATAGATGGATAATTCTGCCAGAACATACCGAGTGATACTAATGTATTCACATTGAAGATGGAAATCCTGTGCTTGAGCCAGCCATAAACAAGCTCTTGGTAGGTTGACTTCGAGATTCTTATATGAATTAACTTGTGACAACTGGATATCATTTGGGTCTAGTAAATGAATTGACGGTTGATGATTTTGATAAAACCATGATCACTCTCGATGTGTTACAAAAACTCTTTAACGGAGTAAACCCCCCCCCCGCGTTCGATTTGATTTCAAATCAATTTTATAACTAACGGTAAACCTGCAGGTCTAATCAGTGGTAACGGAAACCTCAATACCATTTCATTGCTAACTCTACGAAGAACATACCATATAGAAAGCTAAGAACTTTGAAAGATAAAGACTTCCGCAAATCTCTGATTTAAAGCTTTCAAGATAATGCAAAAGTATGAGCATGTTGGTTCAAGTCTTAAGTCGCCTAAATGGCAAAGCCGGATAAAGACTGATGACAAGCTTCAAAGTCAAGATCGTTAAAAGCATGAATTAAATAGCCTAAAAACAGATACCAAAGAGGAAAGGCCAAGAACACTCGAGCTTAAATGACAAAAGCAATCTCACTGATCTCATGAAGGAGTGTCATCAATGAACTCACTTCGGGGGAGATTGTTAGCCTCAATTTTATTGAGTCAATAATGGAAGCTCGTTCCCGTGTTCAAGACCTCACTTCGGGGGAGATTATTAGCCTCAATTTTATTGAGTCAATAAAGGAAGCTCGTTCCCGTGTTCAAGACCTCACTTCGGGGGAGATTGTTAGCCTCAATTTATTGAGTCGAATAAGGAAGTTCGGTCACTCTACGATGGAGCTTCGGTCTTTAATTAGTTAATGTTGTATATGGAAAGTATCAGGGAATCGGGCTTCGATTGTTAATTAATATGTATATGTTTTGGGTTAATCCCAAGGCAAATCCTGAGCCCGGGTCCTAGTTAAATATCCCGCGCGTCATCTAACGCGACGGGGTATATAAGCTTTTTCTTCTTTAGAAAAAGCAAGTTGTTCATTTCTAAATAATTCCACTTTCCATTTTCTCTTTTCTCTCATTTCTCTCTCTTCTTTCTCTCTCTAAAACAACTCACCTTCTTTCTCCTTTCTAGTTCTGATTTCGTTACTTGTTTGATTCTATGAAGTGAAGTGTTACGGGATCCTACATGCACAAATACAATTGCCACCACTATTGCTCCATGCATGTTCAAGCTAGACATAGATTCCTTTAGCTACTAGGTTATTCGCAAATATGGAAGATCTTACATACTATCGTTAAGCATATCAAGAACAAGCTGACATACTTAGAGGATAGTCAAATAAGCTAAGCAAAATAGCTTTAGACATGTCCGTTAGAATTTGCCTGTGTAAGCATTGCACTCGAATTAAGGAGTCAATTATATATGTTCGAGATACTGTTCGCTCCTAATCGATTAAAATTAGTGAGGAAAAAGGTTGCTGTCCAACCTAAGAAACAAGGTCAAGAAAGTTAGGTTTTCTGAACCTCTCACATCCTCAAGCAACATCAAACATGTAGAGTCATCTAAAACATATGATTCTAACACACCTATGTTGTCATCTATAGGATTGAAGTGTTCTACTAGTACATGCAGATCAACAAGAATGATATGATCTCGCAAAAAACCAAGTCTAGCTACAGAAGCATAAGTAGAAGCCTAACTTAGGAAAGTTAATAAAAAGAATCATGTTAAAGAACCTATTTGTGATGACAATGTTAAGCATACTATGTTAAATGCGAATTCTTAGTTAATTTGTGTTAAATGTAAGCAATGTATGTTTGATGCAAATCATGATGTGTGTTTTCTTGATTTTGTGAATGTTGTGAATATTTGCATGCTAAATCTAAATCTAAGTCAAAGAAAAACCAACTGCACAATATTTGGAAACCTATGGGTAAAGTGTTCACTGAAGTAGGACTTGATTGGAAACCAACAGGAAGACTTTTCACTATAGTTGGTAACTCGTGCCCTTTAACTAAGATCACTCCCAAGAAAATAGTGCATCATAAGGAAACCACTTCTAATTCAGTTGAAACACCAAAACCAGAGATTCAAGTCTATAGTAGGAGACCCAAAAAAATAAAATTAGTAGGTTCGAGTAAAAAAGCTAAGATTGTAGAATATAAAATTTCTAACAACTCGGAACCTAATCATTTATGGGGATCCCATGCTACAGATATTCCATCTTCTTCTTCTTTGGTCCAATGACAGGTTGTCTAGATCGTTATCTGGTATCTGGACTCCATATTTTCAAAACAGTATTAACAGGGAACCGCTCTACAGCTAATGAACTTCGTTTTTTCTTTTCCTTAGTAAACTTCTAGGAACTGTTCGGTTAAAAAATAACCAAGTTGCAAAGATAATGGGGGTATGGTGACTATCAGCTGAGGAATGTAATTATCTTAAGGGTGTACTATGTTGAAGGGCTTGGACATAACTTGTTTTCTATTGGAAAATTTTATGACTCGGATTTTGAAGTCGCTTTTTGGAAAAACACTTGCTTTATTTGGAATTTAGAAGGTGTTGATCTACTTTCAGGATCCAGAGACATAAATTTATACACAAATTCTCTTGATGACATGCTAAAGACTTCTCTGATCTGTCTTCTATCAAAAGCATCAAAGACTAAGAGTTGGTTATGGCATCGTTGGTTATCGCATCTCAACTTTAGTCACTCTTAACATGCTTAGCCAAAAGACGGTCTTTGCTCGAGGTATTCCAAAACTTAGTTTCAGTAGATCATCATATGTTCAGCATGTGCACTAGGAAAAAAGCAAAGAAATCCTCTACATCAACCAAAGCTGATGGACATAACAAGGAGAAACTATATATATTTTATATATGGATCTTTGAGCCTGATGCATGTGAGAGAGTTATTAACGGGGAAAAGTATATCTTGTTGATATGGACGATTATTCATGATTTATTGGTACAAAGTTTTGAGATAAAAGGATGAAGCTCCCGATGCTGTAATCTAGTGCATACAAAATATTCAAGTTTCCGGTTTAAACGCGCACAGTCTGTACATGTTTTAGTAACGGATAATGGAACGGAATTTGTCAATCAGACTCTTCGTGATTTCTATGAAAATGTCGGCATTTTGCATCACAATTTCTGGTTGCTCACAACTCTTAACGAACGACGTTGCTTGAAATGCGAAACCAAACTCTTATGGAAGCTGCTCGCACAATGTTGATATTTTTAAAACCTCCTCTGTTTCTATGGGCCGAAGCAATCAACATAGCTTGTTATACCCAAAACCGTTCCTTGATCCGTCTCCGCTACAACAAAACTCCTTATGAGCTGATGCACGACAAGAAGCCAGATTTATCATTTCTTCATGTCTTTGGTTCACTCTGTTATCCGACCAATGACAGTGAGGATTTGGGTAAACTAAATGCAAAGGCCGAGAATTGGTATTTTGTTGGATACGCACCCACCAAGAAAGCTTTCAGAATCTATAACAGAAGAACCTAAAAAATTATAGAAACAATTCATGAGACGTTTGATGAGCTAACAGCAATGGCTTCTAAACAACTCAGTTCAGGACCCGGGCTTCAATCTATGACTTCTGCAACATCCAGTTCAGGACTCATTCCAAACCCTATTCCTCAACAACCTTGTATTCTACCACCAAGAGATGATTGGGGTCGTTTGTTCCAACCTATGTTTGATGAATACTTCAATCCTCCAACTATTAATGTCTCTCCAGTTCTAGTCGCTGGGGCACCAAGAGCTGTTGATTTAGCAGATTCACTTGTGTCTACGTCAATTAACCAAGATGCTCCTTCAACAAGTATCCCATTAACATAAGAACAAGAACATTCTCTAATTATTTTTCAAGGTTTTGAAGAATTACCAAAAATGCCACATTTTCATGATGATCCACTTCATGAATCTCTTCATGAAGACTCGACTTCTTAAGGATCGTCATCTAATATGAGACCAATCCACACTCCATTCGAATCACTTGGTAGATGGACTAAGGATCATCCTATAGAAAATGTAATCGGAGATCGTTCTCGTTCTGTCTCTACCAGAAAGCAACTACAAACTGATGCCATGTGGTGTTATTTTGATGCCTTCCTAACTTCAGTCGAACCAAAGAACTTCAAACAAGCAATGACCCAACCGTCATGGATCGATGCAATGCAAGAATAAATTTATGAATTTGATAGACAACAAGTTTGGGAATTAGTGTTGTGTCCATACAAAGTCATGTTGATTGATTAATGTTGAAACTAACCTTTAAAATATATAAATAAATATATAATACTTATAAATATATAATAAGGATAATTATCAAGAAAATAAATGAAACCGAGAGTAGTATATGATATTCCCGGGTCCTTTATCCCCCGAGAGGAGTGAATTGGAAAGTTGAGAGTTGGATTGACATTTTAAGCTTGAATGGAACAAGATTTAGATTGGATTTCTAAATCTACGAGAAAAATAAGGCAATATATGCTATAAATGAGAAAAACACATGTTAGGTTTATGGAAAAGTGTCGATTATGTGGTTTTATTATATTTTGATATTAGACTTTATTTTGTTGAGTTCAATATAGCTTGTAATAAGGTTTATTATGCTTTAAGTAAGAAATAGCATAATATCCAAAGTCTAGGGACTATTATTGTCAAGTTAGAAAATAAGGAAGGGAAGCCTCCCTCCCTTTGCCTATAAATAGCCTTCTAATCTTCATTAGAGGGTAATGATCTTGTAACCAACTCTTAATTTTCCCTCCATAATAATATTTGAATTTTCCCTTCACTTGCTCTCATTCTCTATAATCTTGCATGTTGATATGATTGATTCAAGATTCATGTGACCTGTCACGTGGTATCAATCGCTAATAGAGAAGTAGAGTGTTCGATTTGTGCATGTTTTTGTTCGACCGAGAATCAAGAATTGGTGGTTTACGAATTTGGTAAGTACTATTAAGGTTTCGAGATTGATTTTGGTTGTGATTTCGAGGTATTGGACGTTATTGTGCTCTCGGAATTGTTCATTTCATTCTCGGACGCGTGGATTGCAAATGTTATACTACTTTGTTAATAACATTCATGTGGATTACGCAGAGTTAATGTGGGAAGGCATTTACTATTCGCTTCATCATCCTGCCACTTCGATCCCATACCCACGATTTACGAAGATCATCATCAGTCATTATATGACGTGCTCGAGATGCTTATTACAATCTTCAAGATGATGATATTATGAAGAATATCTTCAATTCAGGAAGAAACAAGAACAAGGTTGGGATGCGGATACCAGTGATCGGTGATGTTTACACTGTATATATATAATATATAATAAAATATAAAATATATATAAGTCTAAAAATCAACAAGATCAATGATACCGAGAAAACAACGTTCAACACTCAAGAGAAAAGCACATCGATGTACGCTATCATTTTATAAAGGAGCAGGTGGAGAATAGAATTATGGAACTTTACTTTGTTCGGACAAAATATCAACTGGCCAACATGTTCACCAAACCTTTTCCACGAGAAAGATTCAACTTCTTGATCGAAAAGCTCGGTATGCGAAGCATGCTCCGAAAATGCTAAAACGTCTAACAGAGGAACAAGACGGATAATGGTGGTAACTCGCAATATATCATGTATATTATGTAAATAAGAAAACATAAAAACCCAAAAAGATTTTCATTTTATATAAATTTTTCAAAAATTAAAATAAATTAAATTAAAAAATCAGAAAAATACAAAAATAGTTTTTGATGACATGTTTTCTAGCATCGATAATATTTACGGCTTTAGAAATGTCATTTAACAATGGTACAAAGCTGTAAATAAATCTCGAATAGAAAATATGTCATATGGCATGTTATTATTTCAGATAACAGCCCGATCATAATCTTAAAGGCAAGTATTTTCAAAATAAAAGCTTTGCCTCACAACGGGAATTTTTTTTCTCAGGAATGAATCATCTCATATTCATTCAAATGCTTGTGTTTACTTTGCAACACAACATGTGCTTCCTTTATCCATAAGTGTATGTGTCAGTACGCTTATGTGTCAAAATAAGAGAAATCTTATTTTTCATGGTGTTGATTTTCAAAAATAAAATAATCATCTCAGTAATTCATCAAAAAATTATTTTCAAGGCATTTGACCACTCAAACAACGACAACAACTCTTTAAATAAAAACAGGTTATTATTTGAGGGGGAGACAATGTCAAATTTCTTCTTCAAAAGTCATCAAGGATTAAATGGAAAAAGGTTTTAAACAATAATGGGTTAACATTTTGTTGATCCCAATAGAATAGATCTTGCTTAGCTTGTATAAGGCTAAGTTGTATTGAATAACTCCAAAACAACTATGATAGAAACTTTGATTGTGAATATCAAAGACTATGCGAAATCTAGTTAATGATACTAAGAAGAATTTCAATGAAACAATAATGAATAAGATCAATAACAAACAGTTTACCAAACTTTCAGCCTCAATATAATACGAACACTCTTAATAGTGTTAGGGTTTACAAAACCTTGAAGCTAATCAACTTAGGTTAAACTATGATGAGAGATGTATGAGAGATATGAGATATATCTAACCTAATACCCTAGGACCTCCTTTTATACACCAAGGAGTCCTACTAGGCTTACAATCCATTCCTATTGTGATCGTGATCTTTTCCTTAATTATCTAACTTAACACATATCTAAGTACTAACTAATACAACAGTCTTAATTTGAGCAACATTAATATTAATCTAACAATAGTAACTAACACTTGTAGTAGTAACTTTTGTACTAGCAGTACTAACTACTTAGAATATATTCTTTAGTCTTCACCAGTAGTAGAAACTTATAACAGCGGCAGAAAGTAACTTCAACAACACTAAGAAGTCTTTTAATCCCAACAATCCTCCCCTAAACTTGATGTTCATCTTCTGAATCTTCATGTTTCTTGATTAAAAGCTTTATCTTCACTATGAGTATGCTTCCAAACACTTCATTCAGGTATATAGCCTTCCTTAAGCTGTTTCTTGACCAATCTAAGAAGATCAAATGCCATTTCACACTCATAGTCAACTTGAAGCTTCACATCATTGAACATCTAATGTAGTGTGATTTGTAAGTGGATACATCTTCTCAACCAATGGATAAAACATTATGGACTGTATTGTTACACAATGAACTCCACATGAATAAAAAAGCTTCCAGTTCAGCACTTTAACCAAACTTGTTGTCTTTTCCATACTTCATCATCAACATGATGTTCAAACATGGTCTTCAAAGTAAGAAGTAAGAAAGTATCCATGTAATCCACTGGCTTTGTCTTCTTAAATCTAGCTTTGACTATTCTCCAAAGAACGTCCAAGTCTTCTCTATTAAAGTTCTTAAGCATTTTACTAAAAGTAAGATACATCTGAGTCTTACCATCTGCTCAAATTAATTTGAAAGAAACTTTTCTTCCCTTCTTGATAGATCTTGTAGTCAACAATTAGAATTTTGACAGACAAAGGTGTAGCATCAATAGTTACATCATCTCCATCATCTAAAACAATCTCAAAGCATTGTTTAAGTTCTTCTTTCTCTTTATCATCATTCATCTTTTGCTTCTTGGTAGACTCTTATTTAAGATCTTCTCCTTCTCTCTTAGAACTTCCTTCTGCTTTAGTCTTACTGCGTTTTGCTTTATCTTTACTTCCTTTCACCACTTCAGAATCCACAGGTATAAATGTGTCTATCCAACTCATGGTCTTGTCAAAAGCCTTCTGAACTTCATCAAAGATTTTGTTCTTCAACTGATTGTGTGTGAATCCAGCCATGTTTTTCCAGATAAGTACACATTTGATTCCTCTTTTGAGCTTTGGTTAGTGGTTTTCTTCTCTGATCTTCTGCTCTAAGTCATGCAAAATGCTTCTTCCTTTTATCCATGAGCTCTACAAACATCTTTGATTTTTCTTTACTGGTCAACTCTTCCTGCTCTTGTGCTTATATTCTTGCAGCTATCTCATAATCAGCATCCGTCATAGCTTGAGCATTATCCCATTCAGCAATGTTTACATCTTTTTTCTTTCTCTTACCAGCCTTTCCTCTTCTTATAGTTCAGCTTGCATCTGAGCTTGCAATCTTTAAGGAATTTCCTCATCAAACTTGATCTGGTCCTTTTTCTTTAATGGCGTTTCTTGTTCAAGCATCTTACCATTTCCTTTGTCTTTAGGATCATGTTGTTTGAGGTGTGGTTACTGTTGGTCTTGTAGCAGTCTCACTTGCGTTCTTTCAATAACCCTCTCTTACCTTGAGATTTTCTCAACTCCTAATCTTCATAAGGTCTGGGGCAAATTGTAAGATCTTTCATTCTTCAATAATCAATTGTTGGTGTTGTAGGAGGTGTACTTGTTGTTTCTGCAGTTGTAATATTAACACTAACATTAGTTTTAGGATTAGTAAGTTACTAACGATACACCAGCAGTGTAAACTGGTGCACCACTGGCGTTATTTTAACTTCCATTATTAGCAGTAGGAAACCTGAAATTTCCTTCTTCAACTGTTCTTGTTCGCAATCATAAATCTTGTTTCAAAGCTTTATCTATATTAGCATCCAAAATCTTCTGTCTTGAAGGATTTGACTTTGTTTCCCTTCTTTCAAATTCCTTCCTTGTTTAGATGCATCCTCCTCACCCAAACTTCTTCTTCTAGAGGTACCAATCTTAAATAAATTCATCCTTAGAGTTTTTAACTTCCTTTTCCTTTCCAGCTTTTTGACTCTCTTCTTTAAACTAGCAATCTCCTTTGCTTGAGCAGTCTTTTGTTGTCTCCAAGGCAAGAACTCTATCAGACAGTTTTGTACAAAGGTCATCCAATTCTTAGTTTACTCTGTCCTCCCCATTCCTAAGTGTGTTAACGCTTGGAGTGGTGGGTCTTTGGGGGGGGGGGGGGGGGGGGGGGAGGGGGGGGGGGGGTGGAAAAAACTGGTTTAGTTGTAGTCTCAAACCTAGTTTGAGCTTCTGCATCCCCCAATATGGTATCTTGGCACCTGGGACCACTACCTGAACCAGTTCCCTAAGGACTTGGCTCATTAAGTGTTGCCATGGATTGGGTCCTATTTATGTTACCACTGTCCTGCTCTGCTTCTAAGCTAGAAGTAGTAGTGGCAGCCCTTTCCATTCTGTCTTCCCTCTCCTTAGTGACAGTCTCATCTACAACAAGGGGAATAGGTCCCACTTAGTTGAGTATCTCAGTGGCCCTTTTGGCTTTCCTAGGTCTGTGAGTCTTTTTAGGTTGAGATGATGATGGAACAGTGATTGGTTCTTCATTAGAGGGTTGAACAGATGTGGATGTGTGTTGGGGATCAGTGGGTTGTCCTGACCCTTCACCCATATCTGCTTGTTGTGCCAGCATAGATGAAAACAATGGTGTTACAGTCCCTGAAAAATCTTTTCCTTGCCTTCTCATGTTTGCAAAAATCTTTTTAGTATGAGAAGGTGTATCATAAACAGCATTAACTTCTGAATTTATTTCTCAATTTGTGTAGTTCAAAATAACAGTTGTAAAAACCTTATGGATACATTATAAAAACTTTTTAGAAACTATCCAAGTTCCTCATTTCATACCATCAAAATCAATTTAGAAAAATTAAACTTTTGATTTGTAGCCAAACATATAACTGCAGATGCAATATTAGTACCAAATTCATTCCAAGCAGTTGATTTTGAACTTAAACATTGTAAGATGGTATGTATAAGATACTTCCATTGAGGGGAAAAGTAAGGTTTATAAAAAGTAAGTTTCTCAGAAAGCTTTTCATATCCCATCAATTGAAGGTTTTCAAAATTTTTAGTGTTTGTTAGACAAGCAATACCATCCTCATCATCAAATTGAAGATCTCTCCTCACAGATGATTATGATATTACTATTGTCTTGCCCTCAACCTTGGCATGAATCTGTGTTTCATTATTGACTGTTTTGGTCTTAGCAGTAGACCAAAACTGTTCAATACAAGAAACATAAATAGTAGGACTAACTGTCAAGGTATACATTATGGGGTTAGCATTCAGGAAGTTTCTATATCTTGCCAATATCAGCATTCTCTATGGTTTTTCCATGTAAGCACCATATTTATGTGAGTTAGCCAAATTTAGGCCCGCCATTGATGTCGAATTTTTTAGAATCGACAATGAAATTGAATTAGGGTTTGTGAATTGAGAGTATTAGAATGATTAAGAATGATTATGGTGTGATCAAATGCGCTTAAATAGGTAATAAAGGAAACCTATAAGCGAAGTATCCATTTTATAGACCAAAAATACCCTCAGCAGTTGTAACTCTAACGGTAACCTAGCAATAGTAAGTTAGCCTGGCAGCACTAACTTTTTCCCAGCAGTACTAAGTAATGCCCAGCAGTACTAAGTAATGCCCAGCAGCATTAACTCTTGAGTTACCAGTTTTAACCCCAATTCCATCCTTAGCAGCTTTTTCATTCCATTCCAATCATCTTTTGTATATAATCCTCTGCATATTAACACAATTAACCTCCACTCAATCAATACTTTAGAGGTTAAGCATTCTAATATTTGCAATCAGATATTGAAATCTGCTAACATCAAATGCTTTTGTGAGCAAATCTGTAACATTCTGATCTGTGTGAATCTTGATCATCTTAATAAGCTTCTTCTCATTGGAATCTCTGATGAAGTGATGCCTAATCTTAATGTTCTTTGTCTTTGAGTGAAAAACAGGGTTCTTTACTATGCATATTGTGCTCTCATTATCAATATAGATCTTTATATGCATAAAGTTATACCCATAATCCAACAAATGATTTTGGATCCAAAGCACCTGTCCACAACAATTAGAAGCAGCTATATACTCAGCTTCAGTTATGGAATTAACAACCACAGTCTGCTTCTTGCATTGCTATGAAATCAATCTGCACTCTAGGAATTGACAACCTCCTGTGGTGGACTTCCTATCTAAGCTTGCTCTATAAACATAATATAAGGCCTTGAAGAAGCTAGATACATCAATGATCCAATCATGGATCTATATAAGTGTTCATCTACATCTTCACCATCTGCATCTTTGAGCAAAGGCTTATGGGTTTCCATGGGTGTGCTTGCTGTTTTGACATCACTAAAGCCAAATTTCTTCAAAATCTCAGTCACATACTTGTCTTGACTTATAAAAATCCCATCTTCCTTCTGCTTCACTTGCAGTCCTAGGAAGAATGTGAGTTCACCCATAGAGCTCATTTGAAACTTCTTATGCATCATCTTCTCAAATTCAGTGCATAATGACTTCTTTGTAGAGCCAAAAATGATATCATTTACATACACTTAAACTAACAGAATATCATCTTTGTCCCTTCTGATAAATAAAGTCTTGTCTATCTTTCCTCTCTAAAACCCATTGTCCAATAAATAAGTTGACAAGGTTTCATACCAAGCTCTAGGAGCTTGATGCAGTCCATAAAGTGCCTTTTCTACTTTGTATACTCTGTCAGGAAAGTCTGGGTCTTCAAATCCTGGTGGTTGACAAACATAGACTTCCTCTTCAATCTTACCATAAAGAAAAGCACTCTTGACATCCATCTGATACACCATAAAGTCTTTAAATGAGGCATAGGCCAAGAATAACCTGATTGCTTCAATTCTGGCAACCGGAGCAAAAATCTCACCATAGTCTATTCCTTCTTCTTATGTGTATCCTTGTACAACCAATCTTTCTTTATTCTTAATCATAATACCTCTTTCATCTTTCTTGTTCCTATACACCCATTTAGTACCAATGGCCCTTTTGCCATTAGGTAAATCTATCAAGGTCCAAACCTGTTGTAACTTGAACTATAGAAGCTCCTCTTGCGTAGCTTCTATCTAGCTTGGATTATCTTCTTAGGCTTTTCTTGTGATAAGAAACATGCAAACAGACAATTCTAAAAGTCTTTATGGTTGGTCCTCTGTTGTACTGAACTAAACATAGCATGTTCAGTCACACTTTTTGTCATCCTTCTGGTTTGAGGTGCTAAATTCAAATCTCTAATAATTTGTTCAATTAGATGATCTTTATGAATTATTATAGTTGGAATAGGACTGACAGGCATAAATGTATCTAAATTGTTCATGTCAGCCTCTGCACCAACATCTTCATCATCATCTAAATAAACAATATCTTCCAATTCAGGCATATTTGGATCATTTGGAAGTTCAATGCTAGTTTTTGGATCAACAACATTAACTTCTATGCTAGCAACATTAAATGTTAGACTAATAGTATTAATAGTGTTACTAGCAGCATTAACATTGTTAGTGCTGCTAACATTGTCATCTTTCTCTTGATAAACTCTTAGCTCCTCTGTACTTAGAACCTCACAATCTTTATTCTCTGGATCTTCAGCATCCTTCTTTTCCTCCTCCTTTGATGGTTTAAATCCATCATCAGGAAAACTCTTTGAATCTTAAGAGAATAGTAGATCAGCAGGCCACATTGGCAGTAGAATGTAATCATTGCCAGGTATTGTCTCCATTCTAGCTTTACCTGCATTATCACATACTTTTATACATGCACTACTATTAGATTGATTCCCTATAACAACTGGCTTATAGTTCATAGACTTTGTTAATGCATCTATATCAAAAATCCAATTAGGTCCACTTCCTATAATATTAGGTGTATTCTCACTAAACTAAACATGCAGGTTCTCTTCTACTATCCTAGTTCTACTGTTGAACACTCTGAATGCTTTGCTATTGGTAAAGTATCCTACAAAGAACCCTTCATCAGCTTTTTTATCAAATTTACGTAGGTGATCTACGGTATTAAAGATTGTAACAGGACACCCAAATGGTCTCATGAAGCTTAAGGCAGGTTTTCTATCTAGAAAAAGTTTATAAGGGGTCTTGTTTTGAGGCTTGATAACTAACACCCTATTTTGGACATAACAAGCAGTATTAACTGCTTCAGCCTAGAAAGTTGTTGGCAATTTTGAATTAGCTAGCATAGTTTTAACAGCCTCTATTAGTGTCCTATTTTTCCTTTCTGCTACTCTATTTTATTGTGGAGTCCTAGAAATACTAAATTCCCTCTTAATACCCTTCATTTCACAGAACTGATTCATGATCCTATTCTTGAATTCAGTCCGATTGTCACATCTAATCACTTTCACCATAAGGTCTATTAGATTTTCTATGCCTGTTATAAATGTTTTAAGGATTTCAGAAGTTTCATCCTTAGTGGCTAAAAAGAAAACCTAACTAAACCTACTAAAATCATCTATAACAACTAGGCAATACATCTTTTTCATTAAACTCTTTACAAATGTTGGGCCAAACAAATCCATGTGCAACATTTGTAATGGTTGGTTGATTGAATTGATTGTTTTGGTCTTAGGGATATAACTTTTATCCTTTCCCTCACCTTTAGAAAAAGGTTTAGGGTTTTTAGGCTTAGGGATATAACTTTTATCCTTTCCCTCACCTTTTCCTTTACCCTTGCCTTTAGCATTAAGCGATTTCTTATTGGGTTTCTGGATTCTACCACCTTGAATCGCCATTCCTTATGGTGTAGCAACCTTTTTAGGTAGACCTTTCTCATACTCAATAAGCAGAGCATGCAATTCACCAATTCCCTATGTTATGCATATTGTAGTTCCTTACAAATCTAGCAACGTCACTAGTGAGGCCATTCATGATTAAACCAACACTAAGATCTTGTAGGAGGACATAACTAAGACATTCTAGTTGCTCCACGTATCCATTCATCTTAAGTACATATGAGCTAATTAATTTTCCCTCCTCTTGTTTGCAAGCATGGAAAGTTTAGATTAGGTCAAACTGCTCTACTCCAGCTTGTTTCTCAAACATAAATTTAAGCTCCTAAAGCATTTCATAAGGTGAGGAGTTTTCAAACTGTCTATGTAGTTAGGGAGTCATACTTCTAAGCATAAGAAAAGGAACCTCATTATGAGCATCATAAACGGCATTTCACTGTGTAAGTACTTGAGCTGTGGAATCGGCAGGTGAAGCAGGGGGGATAGGTTGTTCAATGACAAATAGTTTCTTTTCAACCCTCAAGACCAGCTTAAGTGAACAAAACCAATCATTGAAATTAGTACCAAAAAGTTTTTCTCTTTCAAACAATGACGTGAAAGTCGAATGGTTTATGTTTTGAGCATGTAATGCAATCTACAAAACATATAAAAGTTCAAGAATTTAGTATTTTTGATAATACTCCTTGAAGAAAATTATCTACCCATGTTTAAATATAAACAATTAATTTTCTAAGGTCTAGGATCCAATTAACATATCACCATCACATCAGTTGATCTGCTAGCAATGGTGTATTCAAAAGGTAATTAAATATCAATAATTACCACTGATGCAATTCTTAGAACATTATAGGACTTACTTTATTACATTAATATACTAGTAAGCATGTTTCATGCCATTTATGCCTTGGGCTTAAGGTCTCACCAACTTACCCCGATTAAGTCGTCTAATCAAGAACTGTGATTATGTAACACCAACGTCTCACGAAAAGTATATAATCACCCTGGGGTTGCAATCTACATACGTCTCATGTGATGTAAAAGGCAATTACAAGTGTTCTTACAAATTAGATGGCAACAACTTATTTAAAGTGGTATTTATATTTGACATGGAAAATATGTACGAAGAAGCATGCATACATCTTCGTATCATAAGTTTTAATAAAAAACTTTACTCAATTAAGTTATTTATTATGGTGCCACTTATTTTTTATATATCTCATGTATAAATAGTGATACCTTTAAAAAATTGACGATTCAATCCGTGTTTTCAAATCTAAAGAATTCAAAATTTTATCGCTGAAAAAGATTAAAGATTAATTAAAAATCATTCAAACCCAATACCATTCGCGCTTCCTAAGTAATTCCAAGATGTGACACCCCGTAATTTTTTATCAATATTTTAGCCTTTTCCGTTTAGTATTTTGAATTATATTAGTTCTGTGAAACTTTTACGTTTAACCGGGAAGTTGTCCCGTCATTATCTGAGAATCGTTACCGGAAACGTTCTGGGTTGTTAATTGACGTAGTCTTTCGCCAGTGACAATGTTTTTATATTTTAGTTGATGCTTTAAAATTTTAGAAATTTTCGTAAACATTCTATGCGTTTTCAGTAATTACGTGTTCCGAATATAACTAATAACTTATGTGTGTGCATGGTATCCTTTAAATTAAATCAAACACATGCATTATGTTCCTTGAAGTTGGGAGATCAAATTGGTCCCCTTCTTCCCCTTTTTTCTTGCCCATGATCGGACCACCACCCACTAACCAACCTTGGATGCCAAATTTTAAATCCTTATACATTATGTCCAAGTTCATCCTATTTTATTCATTCACCACAATATTTCTCTCTCAAGAAAACACACACTCATTCTTTTCTTTCTCTCTTGTTCTAACACCATCAAACACACACACATAATCCATACTTTGTTAATCTTTAGTCAAAACTATTTGAAGATATTGTGTTTCGGTTGTTATTCAGGTACTTATAACACAATGTTTGGGTTGTGTTTAGTCTATAATCATCCTCTAATCATCATCTTTTGTAAGTCATCTAATCTTTATAAAATTTATACTTTTGTGATTCTCTTAATGCATAAACACTAGATGTACAACTCGTTTTATAAAAATCAAGTTTTTGAAACTACGTAAACCCTAAAAGGGAGGTGTTAGGGTTAGAAAATATTAAAAAGGAAAACAAGGGAAGTATAGTTTTGTGATCGTGGTTATTTTTATGTAATAAAAAGTACAACGTATAGCTTATTTGGTATTTAGCTTATTTAATAAGCTTTGGGAGCTTATTGGGCTTATATGTATGTTCAACCCAAAAAGAAAACAAGGAAAGGTGTTTGTTTGGCTTATTTACTTTCGGCTTATTGTGGAAGGACAAGTGTTGAGCTTATTTGGCTTAACAAATAAGCCTAAATACGCTTAACGGGCTTTTGAGTCGCGTCCCACAAACAAAATCCCAAAACCAACGAGCTTAACCAATAAGCTCTATGGCTCAGCTTATTTGTTTTGTCTTATCGAGGGCTTATTGATAGCTTATTCGAGAACCAAGGACTTAATTGATGCTTATTGGCTTTACGGACTTAACTAATGGGCCCGTACGAGCTAAGTTTCGGCCCAACACACAAGACCAAACCGTGGCTTAAGACCCACGATTGGCTTAATGGGTTTTTTTCTTGACTTATTGTGAGCTCATTAATAGCTTACCATCAAGTCGAGTGTTTATTGCTTAACGATCTACTTATCGGACTAAATGGATAAGTTTAAATCTACATATTTAACTAAACGGGCCACAACCCAATATGTAACAATACATCATGGCTTTAAGCTCACGATGTAGCTTATTGAATAAGCTCGTGTATAGCTTATTTGATAATATCCGAACTTGGATACTAAACGTCAATTGTTTTGGACTTATTGTATTACAGACTCTCTAATTAGGCTTATTGGGCCTAAAAGCCCAATAAGTGTCCAAAAGGACTTTCAGACTAGTTTATAAAGAGGTTGGATAGTATAGGGATTGTAATTACAAAGTGTGAGTTGAAATTGAGGTGAACGTGGTTTTTAATAAAGTCTACGACTTTAGGAAACGTGTAAACACGAACGGGTCATGCCAAAATTTTTATAAAATCTAAACACTTAAAAAATATTCAAAAAATGTTTATATTAAAACATTTTGGGAAAAAAGGATAAGGTGCTGAACTATATAAATATGTATTTTTCCTTGATTATTATGATATAGTATTATATACGATATAACTTAGCGAGTCAAACGTTACAACCACAATACGATCACTAACGCTTTTGATAAACCTTTATGCATTAATGTTATCGTTCCATCATTCAAATTCTAAGTCGAAACCTATATTGCTTAGGTCGTGTTCGTGTACCATCATTCATTTCCATGTGATCACTATACTAGCATACCATTTCATCATTTACCAACTAAAGTGAGTTTATAGCCTCACATTTTACTCTTTTTGAATGCATTTTATAACTTTTGGGGTGAGAAGCATTGCTTGTTTTGAAAACCAGATACAAGTACTTTACGTAAGATTTTCCTTGCTCACGTGTTGCCTAAGTAGTGTTAGACCACTATTTCCCAAACTATCATGAACCTTTAATTTCTTGACCGACTGTACTGGTTAAGTGAGCGCGAGTGAATAAATAGATCTATTGGGACTAATAATCCCCATTCGGGTTTGGTAACTCTTACTGGGTCGGTGTACTTGACGAACTGTACAGAGCCAAACTAACGGATTTATGTCATGCCAAATTTTGTTTAGTGGTTGATGTGTCGTTGCGTGGTGTATATTTTATAATTCAAGTTTTACATTTATATTTTGCCGACTAAACCATAAAATAACCACTTTAACTGTGAGTGTACCCTATCGAGGTAGAGATCGGTAAGTAGGAGTCGAACACTTGAACTAGGTTAAACCTCTTCAATTTAATAATTATTATTGGTTATCAAATCTATAAGTTAATACTATCTCATACAAACCTATTCAAATCCTATATTAGTTCTAATCAAAAGATCTACATGATAAAAGGGGGTTCACAGCCAAATAAGACAGTCACGGGTTTGGTGGTGACTACAATCAAAACAAGACACTTTAACCTACGTCAGCTAATTCATCAGAATATAAAAGAGCGGTCAAGCCATATAATAAAAAAACTTGTATTAAACCATCATTAATCCCAATTAGAAGTGGTTTATTTAATCAGAGAAATTATTACGTTATCTCGATGAGGCATATCATTTCTTAGACTTAGGCGGGATTCATCCTAAGACCAAGACCATAAATTCAGTCATAATTAAAGCATCCGCATAAAGATTCCATATATAATGTATTATAATTCGATTCTAGAGGAACGACAAAAACCGTGTATATTGAACGAACCCAGCTCATAGAGACTTTACACCCACTTACTGGCTTTCTTGGTCTTAGGTATGGGCTTGGTCTTGGTCTAAGTCAAAGAAACAAAGCATGGTGTTGCATTTATGAAGTATGGTGTAGTACTTTGACCAAGTGAAGAGTTTTTCATATAACACTTGTATAAATGGCAAGAATTTCGGCATTTATAAGATATATATGATATATTTTGCAACTTTTATGTATTGGGTATAAAAGTGGGTATTTGTTGAAGCGTAGGAAAGTTTTTGTGGTTCCGGGAGTGCCTAAACGCAATTTATCGCGAAACGTATACACTTTACGTATCCGATAAAAATAAAATGAACAAAGTTAATAATTATCCTCAAAATAATTATATAACCCTTGCTTGATGTAAACATTTAATTGTTTGATGCCCGTTTACATTGAACGCTAATTTTTGGCGTACGCGATTTAACCTAACGTTTACAATCTTAAGCAAACACGTACAATTCAAAAAGGTACATTGTGAATTTATTGATGTCGTCAATGACTTGAAAACACAGGGTGTTATAAACGAGCCCACGCAACCTCTACCAATGCCATCTCTATCTATGTTTACATCATGTAAACATCCTAATATGTAAAGTCTATATCTTAATATCATTTTTACCAAGTACATTATTCATTTAACGTACTTTTCAAAACGTTATATCAAAACAGGTATTAAATGTAAACGTTTATATCAAAACCCTAATTATATGTAATGTATACATATAAAATAAATGTACAAGCCTTTAAATTATGTGTACAAGTATCATAGCACAAAATTGGAATATCTTTTCCCTCTTAAATCAAGTTACAACTTTCTAAAGCTCAATGTACAAGTCAATAATGCAAGAAAGTCAAACTAGGTCATTTTACCTCCAAATTCATTCTAGTTTCTTACCACCACTTTAACACAAGGTACAAGCACTTAATGCACAATATCTAAACCCTAAATCTAAACCCTAATTCGTTCTAAAACCCTAATCTAAAACCCTAAACCCTAAACGAAACCCTAAAACCCTAATTTTACTCTAAACCTAAACCTAAAACTAAAACTTAAAACTAAGCCCTAAACCTTAATCCTAAACCCTAAACATTAATCCTAACACTAATCCTAAACCCTAAACTATCTTAAACCCTAACCCTAACTCGAATTCAAAACCCTAAACCCTAACCCAAGACCAAACCAAACCCGGCACCCCTTTTTATCTTATTTTGACCCATTTTAAGCAACCAAGCACCTCAAGCACCTCCATGACCTCACCCTTATGTCACCAAGCAGCTTACAAGCACCTCCATCACCACCCTTAAGCTCCAAGGCTTCTAGACACCTCCTTGTCACCTCCTTGTAGCCGAAAACCCTCATACACCTTCCACCTTGCAAATCTACACTTCTAGCTCACAACACTCACACCCTAAAGAATCCATTACTCATCTATCTAAAGCTTCTTTAGCACCTTTTCATAGCCAAAAACTTTGGGCACAAGGGTGTTTCAACCCTATAAATAGCCGAATCCATGCAAACCATTCAAACACACCTCAAAACTCATCAAGTACAACAATGGAGTCTTAACTCAGACCAAGAAGGATCAAGTGAAGTCCCTAAGCTCAGAATAGAAGCCAAGAATCAAGAAAAAGGAGCCCTTGAAGTCGTTACTAGGCGTACGAACCCGAAAACCCCATTTCGACCCATTTCTAGCTCAAGTAAGCTTAGTTCTTGTTCAATAAGCTTATAATCTGTATTAGAATGTTCATAATACTCTTAAGATCATATATGAACTCTTGTTTGAAGCTTTGAATCCTCAAACCTATGTGTTTTTGATTAAAACCCTAAAAATGACCCGTTTTGATTTTCTAGCTAACGAATCCTTTTTATAAACTTTTGTTACGTTATAACATCTTATTTTTGCTTATTATAATAAGCTATAACCTAAAAATATCATTTGGAACCTTAAAATAAGTTTGCATGGCTTTTTGGACTTGATTTGTAAATTATTTCCATGCAAGGGGTATATATCGTAACTTTCTGAAAATTATAACTAAAGGGGCTGAAAATGTTATTATTCTAAAGTTATAACTATAAGGACCTATTTTGCCAAGTTTCAAAGTTAAAGGTTTAAATTATATATACTTTATATATAAAGGACTAAAGTTGTAAAAGTTTATAAACCAAGGGTATATATTGCCAATTTTGACAACTTGAAAAATAAAAATAATAAAAAATTTATAAAAATTATCAAAATATAGATTAATATTATAAAACTCAATTTTAAGATAAAACCCGGCACATTTATCGTAATTAATCATAAATCGAGCATAATTTCTTTGTTATATATTTAACATAATTTATCATCAACTAACTTTTTAAGAAACTTAAAATCTTATCGTATCACGTTACTAGGGAATTTCATATGAAGGGTTTCATTTGAGTTTTCGTTTTGACGAGTTTGTTGGGTTTACAATTTAAAGTGCCCTGGCTCCTCAAACGATACAACATGACCTCTGAATTATGATAGCCCGAACAACGATACAATATTTCCATAATTTAATAATCAAAGGATCTATCGTTAAAACTTTTGTAAAAGTTTTTGAAAAATAAACCATCACACTAAGACTTGACATATTACTTCAGGTTGCGTGACAAAGCCGTTAATTTCACTTGATATACTTTTGCCATCAATCAGATTTCCCTAAACTGTTAAGGTTAATTTATAGCCTCGCTTTTAAATCTTCTAATGTTTTATAAACCCGCGAGGGGGATACATGCTCAATTGTTTTTAATATACACAAGTACTTAAAACCGATATTGTGAAGTTCATAGCCTCGCCTTTACTTATTTACATGTTTTATAAACCCGCGAGGAGGATCCAGTCCTTGTTTTTACAAATTAAACACAAGTATTTTATATAAGATAAGGTTCCATCACTATAAATAGCCCAAATTTATATGTATTATAAATCCCGTGGGGGATTCATGTCTATAAACTTGATACAAGTTTTTTTTCCAACAATATCTACCTGAATATTATAATTGCCAAGATTACCGTCCATTTTCCCATAAGACAGTCCATCACTCATTGGGTAATAGCCCCAGTATCTCTTTTGGGAGTAGCTCCTATTATCTCTTTGGTAGTAGCTCCCATTTCTCTTGGTTAGAGCTCCCAATATCTCTTTGTGGTTAAGTAGCTCCCATTGTGTCTTTGGGAACGATGTCAACCCGATTCTATTAGTTATAAATATGTGAATTCATGACTTAGGGCAATATAATACTGTTTTCCATGATAATACTGTTTTCCATAATAATTGTACTCATTGCAATTATTACACTTATGGGTGTATAACAACGTAACCCACTATTAAACTTGTACTCAACTATTATAACTGAAAACCTATGAATTTCACTCAACCTTTGTGTTGACCCTTTTAGCATGTTTATCTCAGGTAATTGAGCAACCTATGGCACGGAGTGGCACGGACTTGAAGATGGCTAAACTGTTATCATTCAAACTTTATGTTTCTAGATTTTGGGACCTCCTTTGTAAAACTCTGATATGATATTGAATGATAACTAAATTTTCCAAAACGTCTCTTTTGAGTCGTTTTCTATGATTATGTCTGTTGATCCATGAAGTAATACCCCAGATTAGCTTCCGCTGCTATATGTCAAAAATGGGGGTGTTACAGATTGGTATCAGAGCTCATGGTTATAGAGAACAAGGGTAAAACCTAAACTATAACTACTTTTTCCATCCAAGAAAGTCCTCCGTGCCACTGCATTTCCCCGAATAGTGTATGTAAGAGATTTGCGTAGCAGATAATACATAACTATTATACTATTATATAAATAACTTATGTTATTTCCACTGGGTTGTTATACAGTCATGTCTTCGTACACCCACCCTTCTATCCCTTCTGATTACGATGTGGAGGATGCTTTTTCCTCTACAAATGCTCCTAACTATACCCCGACTTCACCGGACTATTCTCGAGATTTCTTTCCTCCCGAGGATATTTCACCACCTAAAGACACTGAGACTCCTGTTGAATCACCCATTCCAGTATCTCCATCTTCATCAGTAGGATCTTCATCACCGGTTAGGTCAACTACACCACCACCAGACTATCCCTTTGATGAGTCTATCTTCGTAGAGTTAGATAACTCATTATGGATCATACCGTGACCACTGGGAAGTGAACCATCCCTGAGGAACTTGATGAGTCTGATACTTGTTATAATGTTCATCTCTGGAAATAATCATTGAGGACATCCAGGTTCAAGAGTCTTCTAAACAAGATCTAAGAACTCAAAAACAACAAGGGAGAACCACCAGATTAGATCTGTGCCGTTTATAGCTTTCTAGAATCCAACCACTAGATGTATGAATAATGACACTTGTTAAATTTTGCTATGTAAATTATATAGACAAATTATTTATACAGTGATGATTCTGTTATATCCTGCAATGTAATATCAAAGAATGATCACAAGTCTTTGTATTATAATGAGAATTTTCATACCTTAACTTGTGATATGACTATATCATTTTATGGGTTTTTATTCTATGTTGTCTTGTATATATTAATAGACGCCTCCCAAGAGAACATCAACATCTGAAACACCAACTATGACTCAAGCTGCCATCCAACAACTGATTGCTGATAGTATTGCTGCAGCTCTAGAAGCACAAGCTGCTACCATAGAAAATATCAATAGGAATGTAATAAGTAACTATAAAGGGTTTATGAGTTGTCAACCTTCCTATTTCAATGGTACAGAAGGAGCTGTTGGCCTTATCCACTGGTTTGAACGTATTGAATTGATATTTTCTTGTAGCAAGTGTGTCTAGGAAGACAGAGTAACATTTGCTACTGGTACTCTAACCAATGACGCCTTGTCCTGGTGGAATGCATACGCCCAACCTATTAGGATAGAACAAGCCAACAGGATCACCTGGTCAGAATTGAAAAGGCTCTTGACTAATAAGTATTGCCCTCCAACTGAAGTCAAGAAAATGGAAGACGAATTTTACAACTTGGCTATGAAAGGAAATGATCTCAAAACTTATGTTAGAAGATTCCAGGAATTAGCAGTCTTATGCCCAAACATGGTACCAAACACCAAAAAGCTTATGGAAGTCTTTATCGGGGGATTACTGATTCGTCAGATAGTATATATATATAATAACACAAATGCAGATCTCAACCAAATGCCCTTGACCAAGGCAAAAAG
>BQNB010052286.1:0-40571 GCA_026074375.1 Tanacetum coccineum
GCAAAGTAATGTAATGTAATAAAGCGAAAATTTCCCTGAAAAAAGTGAGTTCATATATAACTGATAAATTGTATATCATCTAACTTAATAGATGGATATTTACATTTATGAAAATTGTGGGCTGTTATAAAAAATTAAAGTTTCTCACCCTAATGGTACAGAGGCTTTTATTACTAAAATTGTGAATATGCCTTTAACTGATTATTTTACATTGTTTGGTGTGTTGGTTTTTCCTGAGTATTGTATTAGCTTGATGTCTATTCATAAAGTTGCTAGGGATAGCAAATTAGTCATTGCATTTGATGAGCTTAAGTGTTATATCTTAAATCAGGATTTGAAAGCAGGGAAAGTTCTGGGACTGGTAGACAATTTGGTAGTTTATATTACTTTAATGAAAATCAAGGTAGAGAACGTAAGACTTCTTATATTAATAATGTTTGTTTTTTGTCTAAGTCTACCTGGCATTGTAGACTGGGTCATCCTGCAGACCAAGTTCTAAATGTGTTAAGACCTAACTTGTTGTTTGAGAATGATAAGTCTGATGTAATGTGTGAAACTTGTCAAAGGGCTAAACATACTAGGGAACCATTTCCTCTTAGTGATCATATATCCACAGAATTAGGTGAACTTGTTCACCTTAATCTATGGGGACCATATAAGGTAATTAGCAGAGATGGTTTTAAATATTTTTTTACTATTGTAGATGATTTTTCAAGAGCTGTTTGGGTATTTCTTTTAAAAAATAAAACAAAAGTTTTTGATAACATCACTATTTTTTACAACATCATTCACACTCAATTTAATAAGAAAATTAAGATTTTCAAAAGTGATAATGGAACTGAGTTTTGTTGGGAATAAATCTTCACAAGAGTTAATACTGCCAAGGTATAACTAACAGTACTAATAGAGTTAGTACTGCCAGTACATACTTAGTACTGCCAGAGTTAGTTAATACTGCTAGAAGAAAGATTAATACTGCTGATGGTCAAAGCTGCTGACTTGGAGATAAGGATGCATGGAGATAAATAAGGAATGTATATCTTTTATATTTTAGGAAGATTTGTATTATGAATATAATTGTAACTGATCCTAAAAGTTCGGTAGTTATCTTGTAAAGGACTCCTTGTGGTGTATAAAAGGAGATCCTAGGTTAAGGTTTAAGATACGCATACATAGACACATACGCTTAAGAGATAGAGAATACATCTTAGAGAAAGATTGTAATAGCTTCAAGGTTTGTAACCCTAGTACTAATCAAGAGTACTCGTATTATCAATAATATTGAAGCAGTTTGTGATATATTCATTGTTGGTACTGTTCCATTGCTAAATACTTCTAGAGTATCAAAGTGTAGATTCCGCATACACTTTGATATACAAACAAAGTCTCAACTATTGTTATTTTGGATTCATCCAAGGTAACAAACACTTTACTACGTAAAGAATCGATCAAGGCGTGGGATCAACAAGTGGTATCAGAGCCTGTGCTTTGAGAAACTTTGATCTAGAAGTAATGGAGTTGGAGAACACTCAGAACAATGCGTTGGCTAAGCTCCCCATGCTCAAACTCGGGGAGTATAAGATGTGGGAGATAAGGATCAAACAGTACTTTCAGATCCAGGATTATACTCTATGGGAGGTCATAGAGAATGGGAATTCATGGGTACCTATTCCTGTTACAGCATCAGAAACTGGTCCATCAAAAGCAGCAAAGATGACTGTGCCTTCTACTGCTGAAGAAAAGACGTGTAAAAAGAATGATGTAAAGGCCAGAAGTCTACTGCTCACTGCAAAAGTCGTGTAAAAGAATGTTGGATAAGGCCAGAAGTCTACTGCTCAGTGACACTCTGCCCAATGAACATCAACTTACCTAGCGATCATATGGCCAGTTTTGCAGCCAAAACCCAAAGCACTTAGCATGTAAACACTTAAATCATGAACAATAGCAAGTAAGGGTCCAAAAAGGATAACATACCAAGTCATAAAGATGTTAAGCATCATGATAGCAAGTGTCAAAAATAATAATCTCACATAGTAAGATAGCAAAATTATTAATTATGATATCAAAAGTACATATAGTAAAAATACATATAGTAACAGAAATCATAAAAGAGATCATGATAGCAAAAATACATATAGTAATATACTATCGGGGAACATGATATGCATGTCTTAGGTATGAGTACTCTAAAGTATGACACTTTCAAGGAATGTTAGAAACTAGACACATGCAATTCTATTTAAAAAAATAACAACCTAAATAAAAGGAACCAAGACACATGCTCGATGACTAAGACTCATTTGACACCAAATTTATCCAACCAATCACACAACTTTAATAAACGAGAACATAATTCGTTTATAGTTTGACACACCATTGTTATGAGAACGACTTCGTCCAAGATGTCATTCGGATAAGGAGTACTATCGTTTTTAGAACGACATGTTCCTTAAGAAATCATTATCTACCAAAGATGATGATTTGAGTTCGGATAGACTTTCGTCAAGGGTTGTAATGAGAGATTCCTAAATCCTCAAGGTTTCTTTGTTAAGCATTATGTATGCTTTTCATGTGTGGGGGATCTAGGAAAAACACTGTTGTAAGACTTTGGGTCGAACTAAATGTTAATGATAAGGGTGATATGGAAAAACATGATTTAAATACGTAGTGTGTTTGATTTGTTAAGAAGACATATTCTAAGTATGTTCTTAGAAGACAAATAATAATAATAAAATAAAAATTATGACATCTAAAAATAAATTGATGTCAATAATATTTTAATAAGTCATGTTAAAATATATACTCGAAAGTAGTTATATTATGACAAGAATAAATATAGTGAAAAATGATATGCACCTAGATGTAAATAAAAACAATTCCATGTAATGGAAAATGGGGAAGGATGAGCGAGAACAAAGAGGGAAGGTGTTAATCTAAGGTTGGCAAAGATGGTTTAGAATAATATATCGTTTGCACTAATAATGACAAGAGTGATTGGGTTGCATGTGATCCTAATGTAACAAGTGCATTGTTGGTTGTCAATGTTTACGAACAAAGGTACATATGTGAGACGAGGTGGTAGTTCTTTCTTAGTGAAAGAAAAATGAAAGACACAACAATGTGGTGAATCAATAACACTTGAAGATTGAATATCTTATTTATGTTCTTCACTTGCTAGTAAGTGGAAACAAACTAAAATACTCAATTGTGGAAAAAATGAAAGGATCACTTGTAATGGTTATCGGATAAGTGTGAAATGTTCTTGAGGAGATAATTTATTTGGCATGGGAGTTTGCAAGTGAGGACTATCAGATAAGTGTGAAATGTTCTTGAGGAGATAATTTATTTGGCATGGGAGTTTGCAAGTGAGGACCAACTTTTGTTGGTAAGGGTGATGATGTTCTTCAAGTGAAGATAGTGAAGATTGTGTAGTTATATGTTTTGAGTATCATGTTTGTAAGGATTAAAGTTTGCCGAACTAAATATTACCATCAAGAGAAGATTGTAGTTGTAAGGTTTGAGTGTATGTTATTGTAAGGTTGACTTAAGGGTTGAAGGTTCTAGTAACGAGGATATTCAAAGAGCGGTTTCTATTGGTTTATGTGAACATTGTGTACTTATGTGTTAGAATAAAAGTTGATTGTTCTTGTGAGTTGGTTTCTAGTGGATAAGAATCACATTTGTGAGTTCTTAAGAATATTTGGTGAAAGACTATATATGAACGAGTGTGTTTTCCCTCCAACTACATTCGTGCTCATCCGAACATGACGTGTCGAATAACAAAAATAAATAAAGAAGAGAACAAACAATGACGAAAGCGATGAGCTTGACAATGTCAAAAAGAATGATGGTTAGCGTACGAAGATCTTCAACCATGAAGTTATGTAGCTCTTCTTAAGCATTGCTAATGTTTATAGAACAATCACATGATGAGGTATGAGGTTTTCTTAAAGGTGGTAGCGGAAATGGTAGAGAGAAGATACTAGCCATCTATATAGTGGTAGTAGCTTGATTGAGGTTTTCGTGTAATGAATTAGGTATGAAAAATAAGTGATATAACCGTTTATAGTTATGGAGCAGATCCCTAAAGATATGAGACAGTTGATATAGTAACAAAGGAGTGGGAACGAGTTACTATAGGGAGTTTTGAGTATTTGACCATTTACGACGAGGGACGGAAAAAGTATTTTGTGAAGAAAAGAATTAAGAAAAAAAATAAGATAATGATCAAAGTGATCTAAACTAAAATCCTTAAGGATTAAGATGATTATGCATGTGTACTTGATAAATTTTAGTGACATGAGACAATACCCTAAACTCGAAAGACACTAAGTCACTTAAGTGTATTAATCATAACAATCAAATATATTGATGTATAAGACTATGTGATGTCTATATGTTTATTTAGATAGATTGGCCTAATGATATAGTGTGGGTGCACAAGAAAGAAACGTAGATCGTATAAAAGCTCACATAACACAATGATTACGTCACATACATATATATCGTACAAAACATATTAGTATTTAGCATTTAATAACACGTATCATAAATATAAACTTATAGATATTAAACCGAGAAAAAACGTCTAAATAATTTTATATTCAACAATCAAGCAAGTAATCATTGAGTATCAAAATAGCATGAAGATAATATAATCATATTTTACAAGAACAAGTTAACATTTTGAGATCACAACAATACATATGCGAGGTGCAAATAGTCTAAATCGACTAAAGAGAATCCTAGTTACTACTTGACTAATAAGCAATCCTAATGAAATACAAAGTTCATTAATGTAAACTAACATTAGGCATATTTAGAAAGAGCTATTTAATCAAGTTAGAGAATGAATATGAGACTATCACTGGTGGTGCTCAATTGAGGCTAAACACAACCATTTTTATGAGTTATACCATGAACCCAACTTCCTTCCAGGAAGCAATTTAACCGTTAGGTTAAATTGAATTTCTAGTGCAATAGATTCTCTAATAAAGTGTAGCAAAGATGAAATTTGCATTGACCACTAATACTTGGCCTAATATGACTCAACTAATATGTTTCAATTTCGGTCCTCAAAATCCTAATCAATGTGTTTATAGTTCTAGGGTTTAATAAGAGAACAAGCAATTTATGAGTTAAAACATGATTGAGTCTTCTAGATCTTAGGAGTATACTTAAGTGTGACAATGGGGAGTATGCTACATTAAAGCGTTCTAAGAATGCACCTTTGCATGTCCTTTTTGAAAATAATATAATTAAGGGTATTTACCTCAATAAATATTGTGAATATTCCATAGTAGAAATTATGATGTTTTAAAGGTTAGTTACATGTTTGTTAGACCTTAGACAAGTGCAAAATTACAAAAAGGAATATATTCAAATTTGATGACCACGGACGGATCTACCTAAATCAAAGACGGATCTCCCTTATGGAGGATTTGTAGGTCGCATTGTTGTCTGAAAAGAAACAGACCATGATTTCTCGTTATTTGGGCGATGGTGTTAACTTTTTAGTAATGGGAGAAACTTATATATTTCTTGGTTTGAACTTTCGGATTCGACCTCCAAGTTTTGAGCGTAACGTAGAAGTTGTCGTGAATTTCTTGATGGAATTTCAACAATGTCAATCCTACTAGGAATGTGTTAGCTTTTAGCATATTTTTGACCATTGCTAACAACACAAGCATTATAAACATTTAGACATAACAAAGCATCGTCAATACAAGTGTGAATTGCAATTCAATGATTATTCTTTTTGTCTTATGATCGATTTTGTAATTTCATGTAATAACTAAAAATAGTTAAACATGTAGACTCGAAAAATATATATGGTCATTTTATTGATATATCTGTTATGTAGATAAATTCTAATCTCAACTCCATGTTCATATTTCGAACATTTGTAATTGGATAGAATAATGAGAGTAATTATCGTTTGAATAATAATCATCTTTATATTCGAAGTCCACTTATAATCACTTATAGAAAGAAAGCAAAATAATGGTTTATAGAATATGTTTCTTAATTCCTAATCCTAATCTTAGATAATTGAATTGTTCTTGTTTTAAATACTTAGTTAAAAATAATGTTATGCTTATTTGGTATAGAGAGAAAATGTTATAAAAAAAGTAGATTTGAGTCTTGATTTGTGCTTTTGAATTGTATGATCAAAGTTACATATATTGTGCATTTTCTTGTGTTTGGTTTTTCGGAAATGATAACTTTACCAAATGCATTGCAAGGTAAATTACATGAATATATCGGATGAAACATCCAAGTCGTCAATCCTACTTTGACGTGCATTTTAAACATGTTATTATTAATAATAGGAACACACCTATTGGACATGTAGACTCAATATAACATCATTATCACAAGTGTGAGTTATGAACCGATGTATATTCTTTTCGTATTTGAAAGGGATAACATTATTTTCATATCCACCTAGTGTGATTGAGTATGTGGATTCGAGATAATATCTTTTGTTATGGTTTTGATATAATCTTGAAGCTAGACAAATAATGAATCCGATATCATATCCAAACTCAAAAGAACTTGGCAATTATGTTGTTCCCACTTAGTTAGTGAACAATAACTACAAAGTTATTATTAACTAACTCATGGCTTGCAAGTAAAGTAAACTAATTCTTGTTTTGAAAAGATTTGTGTACGTAAATGTAAATAGCAAGTAAAAGACACAAAATTAACTTTTCAAAATTTAACTCTTTTTATTAAGGATTATACCCCATTGTATGCGGAACTAAAATGTGGATTGAATGACAATGTGTGTGTGTGATCTCCTCACTAATAACTTTGGATAAACCTAAAGTGTTATGCAAAGTTAACTACTATGCTAAGCAACTGAGCTTGCTTATGGACTTAGTAGATTTGGAGGATTAGATGTGTGTTTGTGAAAGATACGACTTTTAATGTACAAACTTGACATCTACTCCTTTACAAGAGTTCTATTTATACTACTTAGGTAGGGTCACACCTCTTGGGTGTTGAGCACTTATCTTAGATCATACAGGTTAGAACATGTGTACTATTTGTCCGTTATTTAAAATACCTATTTAAAAGGTCCTATTCTAAGTATTGTACAAATTGCTACATTCCAAGTCATTTTCTGACACTTGAAACTGTCTTATAATCGGTATCATAATAAGTACACGGACTCTTGTCGGAGGCGTGGCCGATGTGACGTCGAAAGAAAAGTGATACCGGTTCCTAGCCTAATATGTAAATATAAATAATAAATAATAATGTTGCAAGTTAGAAAATAAATAGTAAAAGTTTCCTTTTCTAAAACCAAAGTATTCTTTTGAACCAACATTTGCAAAAGTCTACAAGGCTTTTTCATCGAAAGTTCATGCGTCTCGATTATTATTCTCCGGATGGGGTCTCAAAAACCTTAGCACTTACCCGATGACGGTGGGATGCTAGAGAAGAAAGTCATTTATGGGGCAAGTGAACCAACGATGTCTTAGCTAAGGAGGTTTTTGTTTGCTTTGAGTTGTGATCTTACTATGTTATTAACATATTAGCCCAAAAGGCCCATGTGTAAAGCTTAGTCGGATTTCAACTATCTAAATATGTGGATTTAATGGTTTAAATTAATTTGAGCACACACATTTAAATATATGGTGTATGTCGGGAAGAAAAATTCACAAGTTGTAATTATAAGTAGTCTTAGCATCTTAGCTCGTACTTAACAGTGATCTTATTTTTAAGCTTAGTATGGGAAAAGTGAAAAGTCGGGAATGATGAAGTTATCTTTTAAGACACTTTTCAAGTGCTTTTTGTTCTATGATCCTAAAAGTTACCACTAAGGTAATGAAAACAATACATTGTGTCACACAAGAATAAGTTGTAGTTAGGTAGTTAATTATTAAGAAAAATCATAAAAAGAGAAAAAAGCTTTGAAAATGGGAAATCGGGTGTTTTATAACTTGTGATCTCTTAGCTCTCTCAACAAAAATCTTTGCTACTTTTCAAAGGTTTAGTTTGGGAAAGTTTTGAGGTATTTGGTTATAAGGCATGTAATATTGCGTGAGGACACGCAATCGTTTAGTTTGGGGAATTTTGATAGGTGTAAAATACACATATCCGTTAACACCAAAAATGACCCTAAATGACCAAAAACATACTAAAAATGGCAAAGATATGCTTGTTTTTGTGTTTTGTGTATGCAGGTACGGATAAGACAAAAATCACAAGAAAACCGTCAAAAACGGGCAAACACGGACACGAGGAACGGAAGAGCACAAAAGAAGCCGGGAAATCAAGCCAAAGTCAAAGTCAACACTAGAAGACAAAATCTTAAAAGTTCAAATCCAATCCTTCAAGTTTCAAAAGTTACACAAATGGTCCTTGAGGTCTAATGGGCCTATTATCCCTAAACAACATCCAGATCCAAAGCCCATATCCCTTTTATTAAACCACAGGGACCATTCCTGCCAAAGATAAAAGTTATGGCTTTTAATAAACCAAAGAAAGGGACTAGTGTTGCCATATCCCCAAAGTTATACCCTTTTTACCCCCTCAGTTAAAATTGGGCGCGAAAAGTCATTGGGTACTATTCACCATCTCTCCCAACGTAACCACGGGTCAAATCAAAGGGCTTTTACTAATTAAAGGGCAAGATGGGCAATTCAATGGCTCAAATACATGCTGGCAGAGTTATACATCATCATACTCACCTCATTGGTCTATCACATCAAAGAATGACACGCTGGCAGGAGTAGAAGCATAAATAATGATGGGTTTTGTACTTAAGGCACTTATAGAAGTAGCACAAATGTCTCAATCACGGATTGCCACACTGGCAATCCGTGTGAGATCATTTGGTGATCTAACGGATGAAAATCATCATCCAATCATTGGAAGGATCCAAGGGATGATATGAGAGGAACGTGTGGAAGAACTCAGGGTCTAGAAGGTTTAGCTATGGCTATAAATAGTCACTCACCTCACACACACGAAAATAATCCTTTCTTTTTACACCTAGAGTAGCTTTTAGTTCAGAATTTTAGCTTAATTGTTAGCTTATGTAATTTCCACTTTAAAGCTTTTGTAATTTTCTTTTCAAGTTATGTAATCAATTTTTATATTAATGAAATTCAGTTTTACTCTTAAATAATTTGTCATAAGCTCTTTTGTTTTCATTCATAAGCTCTATGCTATCTCAATTCAAACTCCTCAATTTGAAGAAGGAGAGTGTATGATATTTGGGCTATGGATGATGGAGCATTACCTTGAGTACATTTTTGACAATGTGGTATGGAAGATAATTCAGAAGGTAACTCAGAGAGAAGAAGAGAATTTCAATGGAAAGGATTGGTGTTGTTCTATCGAGTTACTTTCACCAGTTACTGCTACAGAGATTTCAAGCCTGTTGGAAAAGGGGAGAGCGAAGGCTAAGAAGAATATTTTGCTGTTGCCATTCCTAATGAAATATGAGAAGATTTCATGGAATGTGATGATGAAAAGAGATTGGGAAAGCCGATCAGAAACTAAGGTTTGGTGATAATTGGCAAATTCAAGAAAATGCAGGAAGGATGTTTTCAAACAATCAGTTTGAAGCATTTAAAAAATATCCAAATTCTGAAGGACTAGAAAAGGGTTTATGTCAGGTTTCATTAGTTACTTTTCATATTAGAAGCTCATGGTGCTGAAAGTATCAACTGAGATGCAAATATTAAGTTTCTTAGATCTTTGCTTCAGCAGGGTCCAATTGGCAATGACATGTGACTAATCCTGAGTGTGACAGTGTATCTTTTGATGATTTGTTCAATAACCTTAGTGTGTTTTGAGCAAAGAAATTCAAGGTGATCCAAAAAACATCTTCAGTGCGCAAAAATGTTGCTTTTGTTTCACAAAGCAATGGTAAGCACTAATAGGTTAAGTCTGGTTTTTTCTGGGTGTGTTTCCGAGTTCTTGCACTATCTTATACTTCTTCAACATTATGCGGAAAAAAGAAGTTCATTGATGGTTTTGCTGATGAAGTATTCTTTTCCACTCTTTGCCAAAACAACAGGTGATTTGGACTTACTTCATGAAGATTTGGAACTGATTGATGATGTAAGTATTGAAGAGATGGACATCAATGGCATAGCAGTGGATTGATATTGAATGAAGAAGAGTTTCGATATGGGGGAAAACAGGAAGGAGAGTTCGCATGGTGGATGGAAAAAAAAAAAAAAACGCCATCTCGTTGGCTTATCTTGACAAAAAAAGAAGATGAGTGCTTTCAATTGCTTTGACAAAAAGAAGCTTGAGTGCTTCAATTGTCACAACACAGGTCACTTTGTGGGAATGTACCTGCAAAGAGGATACATGATGGAAAGAAGAAAGAGAGATTCTCTTTATCAATACAGCAAGACAGAAGCTGGGAAGCTAAGAAGAAAGAATCAGATGGTTGGCTGACAATGGATGATAGGATTGTCAATTTAGGGATGAGAATACTGAAGTTGAAGAATACAATTCACCCCCGTGCTTTATGGCTATCAGCACAGCAATAAGGTAAACTTTGTGTTCTAAAACTTGCATTGGATTCATATAATAAGCTTAATCTACTGTATGATGAAACAAAATTTGAATCAGTTAGGGTGATCAAGATGCACAAATACTTGCATATAGTCCATGACTGGTTAAGAACTAGCAAAAGCTCAACTTGTTACTTCTCATAAAAAAAAACAGCAACTTTTACTTAAATGAAAAAGCTTGTCATTTAAAGCTAATGAAATACATGAAAAGATTGAAAAATGAAAAGCTTAAAAGATATAGAAGAATAGGAATGAAAGCTGTAAAAGAAAAGGAACAATTGCAGAAAACAGTAGATTCATGGAAAGATTCTTCCAAGAACCTTTGGAGATTAATTAATTCTGGCATGAGTATTCCAAATGGATAACTTGGCTTTGGGTTTGAAATATAATCTAATGATTGAGGTTCTAAGTTATGGGAAGAGAATGAAATTTCTCTGTTTTTAGTGTTTTCAAAACGAGGATTCAATAGGGAAAAACCTTCGTACAGTAGATTTACAAGACCAATGATTTATATAAGGTGTTACATCCCTTATGTGGAGATTATATCCTAAACCACAAGGAGGCAAGGAAATTGATGATTCTTTGTATGTTTATGGTAATAAAAAAGGTGTCCTCAAAAACATGAAATTAGTTTGAAAGTATGTGTGTCAGATGAAAAGTCTCTTCTTTGAGCATTCTACCTGGCAATCCAAAATGACAGTGAAAAGATTTGTGGAAAACCTCTGGAGCACTCTTTTGAGATCTGAAATCAGAAAAGTTTAAGTGAACAAAATGAGATGTCTTTAGTCAAAGGTTGGATGTAAATAATGAAAAAGATTGGATTGTGTCTGCTCCAAAATCAAAGTAGTTGTGAACCTTGTTGTTGTTCTCACACATAAAACTCCTAGGCAAACCACTCAAAGATAAAGAAAACACATAAATAAGAGAAAGAATTAGAATGATATGATGGAACCGAGAAAAAGAGAAACTAGGGGAAGGTTACTCTTTTTCAAGGAAGAATTGTTTTGTTTGTTGTAGTCTAAGTCATTTGATTCAAAGTTGTGACTATTATGAAAGGGAAAAACGGTAGGGAAGCTCCGAGGTTTTAGAGGTGATGTTTATAATAGTATTGGATGTGGCAAGAACCAGTATGGACAAATGCAAAAGTCATTATCATGTAATCAATTTGTTCTAGATCAGTAACAAACTAATGCTGGTTAGGCCATATAACTAAACTTAATTCTGTTAGCAATATTAATAATGGTAGAGAATTATTAATTATGTTAGGCTAAAAGTTAATGCTGTTAGTCCTAAAGTTATATGTTAGATCTAATCAGCAAAGTAGTAACTCACCAAAACCTCAAACAGTATGAGTACCAAAAGAAACAGATGTTGGAATATAATTAATCTAAGAATAGGGGATTTTTCAAAAATTTCATATTCATCTGTAAAGAGACCCTGGGAAAAATCTACAGCACACAATGGCTATTTATGCTGTTAATGGGAAGTTTGGGATCTGCTAGTTAAGACTCAGCCAAGGTTATAATTAGAGGAAACTCTAGACCAAACCTTCAATTATAACTGTGGAACTACTTTTTTTAGAACTGTGAATGCAAATGGTCCACAAGGAAAAACCAAGCCTGCAAAGGCCTGGGTCCTAAGAAAACTAATTTCTCTTATTCATGTGCAGGAACATCCATTGAAGAACATGGTAGATAGTGGTATACTTTTGATAGTGTTTGCTCAGGGCACATTACAGGTAACAAGGATCAACTGGAGGATTTTGAGAATTCATGGGGAATCTGTTTCTTTGGGAGGATAGGCAAGGTACATATCTGGTATAAAGGAAGAATCAGAGTTGGTAATTTAGATTTTTGATTGTGGGTCCTTGTTGTAAAGAATTAGGGCATTTTTACTCTTTTCTAATATCACAATTTAGTGATAAGCAGCACAGGTTCTTTTTATTGAAACTGATATGTCCTTGTTGTGTTCTTTTGGACTTTAAAATGCCCTGATGAAAATCAGATACTTTTAAAGGTCCCTAGACACCACAATATGTACAGTTTTGATATGAAGACACCTTCTCCTGCAAAAGGTTTTGCCTGTTTATTGCTAAAGACATCTGATGAATCTAAATTATGGCATAGAAGGTTAGGTCATATCAATTTAAAAACCTAAAACAAATACTTGTGAAGGGAGGAAAACTTGTCAGGAGGGTCTTACCTTCCAAGGTTTTCAAAATGACCACACTTTGTGTTGCTGCCATAAAGGCAAAAACAAAAGGGCATCTTGCAAGGCCAAGTTAGAAGAAGATTTAATTGTGCCCACTTCACACCTTGCATATGGATTCTTTTGGTCTTATTCTTGAAAAAGCATTAATCATGCAAGTTATTGCCTTGTAATCACTGATGATTGTACAAGATTTAGTTGGGTATTCTTTTTGGCTTCTAAGGATGAAACTAGTGGCATTCTTCAGACCTTTATTTGGCGATTAAAAAAACATGCTTAGTCATAGGTATAAAAAATACATTAGATTCAGATAATGGCACTGGAATTTAAGAAATAGAGATATGCTTGAAATTTTGTGGAATAACAAGGAAATAAAACAAGCGTATTGTACTGCTAGAACTCCACCAATTTAAAAACAAAATGGAGTGCTTTGAAAGAGATGAACAGACCCTAATTGAGGCTGCTAGAACTATGCTAGCAGATTCTCTCTTACCAACCACTTTTTGGGCAGAAGCAGTTAGTACTGCTTGCTATATTTTTAATAGGGTAAGAGTGGAGAGCAAATACTCTAAACAAAATCCATATGTGCTTTTGTTTCGGGCACAAACCAATTATTAGCTACATAAGACATTTTGGGTGTCATGTTACCATTTCTAGATACTCTTAGTGTGCTTGGCAAGTTTGATGGAAATCTGTTAAGAGGGTTTCGTTAGTTGGTTTAACTCAATAAAAATAGCATAAGCATCTTGGGTTTTATAAATTTTTTAGTAACCAAAAGAGTAGAAGTATAATCTGGCATGTATTTTCTTGGAAGATAAACCAAATGTCTAACAGGATTATGAAGTTGGGTATAGATGGATGTTTGATATTGGACTATCTTACTGATTCTATGAACTAATTTTCATGGTATATTTGTATAATCAAGCTAAACCCACATGCAGGTGCTCTTCAGAATAACTAACAGTGACAGGTTCTCAAACATCTATTGCTTCTGGAGGAAAAAGATGAGAAGTAGAAGTAGTGCTTATGTTGTGCCTTCAGCTGTAAGATTTCTGAAAGAAAAAGATGAATCATAGGACATCTTCACAAATTCAAAGAAAGAGACAGACCTTGACAGAACTCAAAAGGGAAGAAGGATTCCCTCTACTGACTCTTTAGAAAGACAATCCTAAGATTCAAGCTTTTAGAAGAGAGTTGGAACAAATTGCCCTAAAGCATTTAGGGACAGTCCCTGAAAACAACACTACCAGTACTCCTTCAGTTAATACTAGTAGTCAGACAGTTAATACTGGTAGGCTTGATCATGATGATTCACTTATGCCAGAGCTCGAAATCTTTACAAGCATGAGACAGGGATTTTTGTTGGAGGCATATTATGATGAGGAGGGTTAGTTCGGTGATTATAACTGACCTTCAACAGTCTTCCTTACACGAAATTGAAGTCAGTCTACTCTACACTTAGGATTCATAGAATTTACCCAAAAAAGTCAAATACTTGGAGATCCTATTTAGCTGTGCAAAACTAGGAGCAAAGTGCTGAACAAATCAGGAGCTCAGCTCTTCTCAGTAATAATTCAAAAGCAGCAAGAAACATCACAAAGATTCCAACAGCATTGTTTGTTTGCCTGCTTTCTATCTCAAGAGGAACCTAAGAAGATTGCCGAAGCTCTACAAGATGACAGTTGGGTTCAAGCCATGGTTAGTGCGTTGTCAGGTAGATCGAGTTTTATAAATTTAAAACTTGGTAATAATATATTTTAAAATAAAATAAGCATCAACCACCCGCTTATGATTACGCATTAGGTACTTAAACTCTTATCAACCCATCATTACTACCACACACATTCATTAATCATTAGGCATGAAATACAAATTAGATCATATATTGGTTATTAGTCCCCACATATATCATATTATTTGCTTAGACCTCAATTCAAATTGCATAGACTCTTCATCCACACAACATGTAACTTACATCCGACACTAACCACAAGTGTCACGATACTATAAAATACATTCTAGTTATTTCGTCTCCGGCTCATATAATTTCAAACATCAAACCATATCACTAAAAATTTACTATAATGCATTATGATACATAAGACATACTTTTCAAAGTACTTAACATTCATTAGTCTACTATAGACTATATCACATAAACAAATAATATCAAATTAACACTTACCAAAAAAGTGCCACAACATACACAATCAAAATCAAATCACTTATTACATGGCTCTATAACACCTCACATAATTAATTCATGTCTATGCATCATCATTAATATAGCTGCAAGTAATAAACTACCTTATAACTAAGGCATTCGTATTCCATGCTACTTACAATTACGACATATACATCTACGAGTGGTTTAAGTTTAGACAACCTACCATGAAAACCTATTTCACTTATACTGAAGCTCTTACCAAGTTGAAATTCCCCTTTCCCGACTCTAAATTTAACCAAAATTTAAAAACTTTTTGCGGAAACGACATACCAAAATGGACGTTATGTCACTCTTTTACAAACTGACAACAATTTATTACAAATTAGCCTTTAAGTCTATTTTTACATGAAACTAAACTTAATTACTTTTAAAACGGTGGGTGGCACGACTTCTACCTTTATACGGTTGATTTTATACAAAATAAACAAAATGGACAAAATATGGGAAAAAACTCATTTTTCTAAACTGACATAAACATATGACCATATACTGAAATTCTATATGGACATATGTTGTCCATATGCCCTTTATTAACTTTCTGATGGGACCATATGGTGGCCATATGCCCTTTAACTAAGACTCTAATGCAACAATATGCTCATATGCTGAAATTTGCATATGACCATATATTCACTACAAAAACTTTATAAAAGACTATATTTGCAGCATATTTGGAAAATCGACTTCCAAGACTCGAAAATCAATGAAACTTTACAGAATACTCTATAACAATATATTACTTCATTTTCATAAATATTCGTGGTCTAAAAGACCCACAAACATATACTTTATGGGGTGTGCCAAACACCCGTTTTGACCCACTTTCAAATACAACTAACGCTATACACAAGATCATTACTTCAAAACTAAGACTAAGACTTGGACACTTGACAACAACGTTTATAAGCCATTTTGTAACACTTGGGGGTTCAACCTTAACTCGAGCTTGGCATCTAGTACTAACTTTATACGCACAGTCCAACGCTTCTAATTTCCAAGCTACCAAGCCATAAGCCTTACTTACATCATAAACACATATACAAAACAATAACAACTCGAAGGGTAAGCTTACGCTTAGTAAGTAAAAAGGTAATAACACGATATTATATATCATGAATCGCATAAGCGTCATTCACATTCAACTTAATCTATCATACCATACATCACCATCACTTGCACATAACACATAATCCACTTATCATTAAACACAAAAATAGTCTTTACATACCTTAATTTGGTCACAATTAGCTTAACCACAACCTTGGCTAGTTTTGCCAAACTATCACTTAATCTATCCTTATTTGAAGCATCATAAATCAAATCCTCCTAAACCCTTATTATCAATTTCCACATAAAATATACATGTTAAAATCAACATAATCTCATGTTAAAACCGATTTACTTACCTTAGCTCTAAGCTAAGTTTATCAATAACATCACCACCATAATCCAATGCTTGTTCCTAGTCAATAATCACCAAGACATATTAACACTCTTGTTTTTCATAGCAATCAAGGGTGTCTAAACTACCCATAACCATAACCAAAATCCCTCTTTATTGTTTATATGATCGTACATCAGCATCATCCCCAAATTACCAATTTCACCTAAAAAAAATTGACCTTAACCTATTATTAATAAGAACTTAATACTTGGTTAAGAACCACAATTACCCAAAACTCCCAATTTGGATACATAAACCTAAACACTTAATTCAAAATAAAGATCAGTTACTTGATAAGGACATTAGCAAGGACTTAATCCTTGATTAATATCTTGACTCCTCATCAATTCCTCACTCACCATACATGGTTTCCTTCCTTTTTCTTCTTCTAAATGACAACACAAATATACCACACGACATAGGAAGAGTGTGGATTATTTTGTAATGTCTAGGATAACTAGTAGATAACTAGTTAGTTATGATTTTGGCCAAATGACACCTTTAGTCCCTCAAGTCCTTTTCTTTCATAAATGTGACACGTCATACTTTCTAAAATCATTTATATAATATTTAGACTTATAGTTTGACTATGGGTTGACTAACCAATCATGTAACGCTTTTCAATGTATAAATTCATAGTCAAACTTACTTAATGGCATTATAGTAATTTAATCTCTACTACTTTATAAAGCATTTAGCCAATTTTCTAAAAATAGAATTAAGTAAAAAACATTTCTTTTTTGGGAAAGTTTATAATGTATATGTTTTATAAATATCGAGGTCAATGTAACTGAAAATTAAGTGTCTATTTTGTAACAGTCCATTTAAATGTATTAATGTAGTTCATTTGTAACAGTCTATTTAAGTGTATTAATGTAGTCCATTTGTAACGGTCCATCCATTTCAACCCACTATGAAGCACTATTTAAGTGTAAATCATAAACATAAGGAGTATAAAAACTTAACACATTGAATAAAATTACTTCATCATTATTTTTCATCTCTCTATGTTTTCTCTCTCTGAAAAGCACAAACACCTCTCACTCTCTTTTAAAACCACTAAATCCCACTGCCACACATATGAAATTTTGCCGCCACTACCATTTAGTTCTGCCGCCACCTTGCCAACATTATGTGCCGTCACAATGATCGGTTTATATTATTTAGGTAGGTTTGGCTAGTTGTTTTTAAGTAGGTGGTTTGGCCGGTACTTTTTGTATTTATGGTTTTGATTGTGGTGGTTTTTGGTTTATGTCATGGTGGTTTCGTAGTTTCGTTCTCGGGTCTTAGCCAGATCTTGGTATGTAGTTTTAGCCTTAAACCGTTGTTGTGAAAATGTTATGGCGCAAGACTTTCTTTGTTTTGTGTTAGATCTAATTCCTTGTAAAACTTTGGACTTAAAGATTGTTTCATGTCGTGATGAAAATCATATGTTATGATGGGAGATGAAAGTATATATAATTGCGGCGTGTAAAACGAGTTTTCAAGGTTTGTAAACTTGCTTTTTCTATTTTTGTTAGTTTTTTTATTTGTATGTTTTTTGTATTGTTTTGAACTTTTGTTAGTTGATGGGTTATCTCTACTTCTCTACTATCTTATAAAGGATTTAGGACATTCCTAAAATGGAAGTCTTAAAAAAATTAAGAACAAAATATATTTCTTTAAAAGGAAATTAACAAACTATTAGTTAATAGTGTATTATTGTTCATCCAAACTGAAAATTAAAGTGTCTTCATGCACTTCATTTCGTAACAGGCTTATTTTGTAACTGTCCCATTAAGTGCATTCATGTGATCTATTTGTAACGGTTCATTAAACATCATTTAAGTGTCAATAAGTATTTATTCTAAACTTCTAAACTATATTATAATGCATTTAGGACATTAAGCTAAATGGTAAAATTTAAAATTAAGACATTTTAACTTGTTTATTAAAGAAAGTTTTAAAAATATATGAATATAACGCATGGTCATTGTAACATTAAAAGCCCATTCTATTCTGAAAATTAAATCTAAAATTGTAACGGTCCATTAAAAATAAAGTTGTAAGTTTGTAACAGTCCATTCTCTTTAAAAAAACACTAAGAACTATCTCTCTCTTTCTATTCATATAGCTCCTTCAAACAAAATAAATTTTTATGTATTAAAAAGCCCATTTAAACATTAGTAACAGTTGTATATTATTAATATGAATCTAACGCAAAACTTAATATAAAAAAACAGGTTCTTTTTCCTCTCTACAACCTAAAAAACACACCATGACCCTCTTTAAAAAACTAGCAACAAAAAACGTCTGAAATTCAATGCTTTAATAAAGCCTCAATAAAAACATTTGGGCCTCAAAAAAAATTTAAATTTTTATATAACCATCATTTAAACAAAAGACCATACGTTTTTTATTAACCTCTTTATGACCTAAAAAATTTCCTCACACAATGCTTATTAGTAATTAGTAATAAATATATATTTAACCCCTCATCAACCTAGCCACTATATAAAGTCAATACACAACCAAATCTTTAAGTACGCAAACATATCATATCAACAACGTAGATAATAAAAAATTGATCATCAACATTCTTACTAAAAAAGTACAATTAATATATCACATGATACAAAACAATAATGCATAAATCATCTTATCATTTTTTTTCTTTTTAAAACATAATTAAATGAAATTTACAATTAATTAATGATATTTTTAAAATATCCCTCACTCAAAAATAAACTTAATATAACACATGATACAAAATGATATTGCATAAATCATCTTATATTTTTTTTCTTTAAAACACCACTAAATGAAATTTACATGACATTAAGCGGGTCATAGAAACCAATCTTTTATGTAGTTAACTTTTCAGACACCATTCCGCCGGCACAAGCATTTTTCGCCACGCAATGGAACACTAATTAAGACCACAATTTGGCAATATAAGAACACCATCAAATGGAGCTAAAATCGCTACTCTCTATGTTTAAATGCTACTGTATATAATATTACACGTCCAAAACAACTAGCAATATTGTAGATGACCAACCGGTTTTGTATCGTCGGTGCTTCCTTATGCACGGGTTGTCTACTATTTTTTTTATGAAATAGTGTGCGGTAAAGTTATTTTCTAAAGCTATCTATATGCATAATAGGTTAGCATATGATAAGAAATTTTTTTTTATATAATCGCATAACACAATTTTGATATCAGGTAACCGGCCCCGAATAACACGCCGGGTACCCTGTTTATAAAAAGCTTTTTATAATGTTACTAAATTCATAAGAAAAAACAAGCTAATTTCCAATAATAACCTTTGTTGATTATTTTTTTTCCTTCTATAAATGCAATTCATTAAAAAGACATTGCTATTGCTGAAAACTATAATCACATAGGTACCCGCCGCCGCATTGCGCGGGTACCCGACTAGTAACTAGAAACCAGTTTTTGGGTGTTACAGGATTCCTTCTCCTAGGCTTTTGTTTGCCCTTTCAACTAAACTGTTAGTTTGGGGATGTTTTACAGAAGCAAATCTTTGTTTGATGTTGAGTTTCGCACACTAGTCCCCTGAAAGGGTTATTCGCGAATTGCTTTCCGTTGTCTAAAACAATCTCTCACGGTAAACTAAATCAAAAACAATGTTGTCCCAAACAAACTTCTTCACTTGGTTACCGGTGATTGTTGCCACTTGTTTTGCCTCTAGCCATTTTGTGAAACAATCAATGGCCACAATGAGGAACTTCACCTTACCTTAAGCTTCCGGGAATGGACCTGATATGTCAATGCCCCATTTGTAAAAGGGACATGGTGAGAAGATCGGAGTGAAATTTTATTGAGTATTTTTAGGTACTGGGTGGTGTATTTTGTAGTCTTGGCAATTATGTTTTATGCTCCTTGCATCTTTGTACATTGTCGGCCAGTAGTACCCTGATCTTATCGCTTTTGCTACAACTAATCTTGGTCCCGAATGCATGTTGTGTTGTAATTAGTTATCTAATAACCTATTATTACACATAATAATATACAAGCTACACAGCGGAAAATAAACACATATAGCGTATATAATTAACATAAATAAATAAAAGGACACGCATACCTTTTAGCAAATAAGCTATCAAACAACGAAGCTTCAAAATACGCACGTGTATTAAACCATGCGAAACCAAAACCGAGTTACTAAAGTAAGTAACCTCTACGTGTATCCACACCACACGTCACCTGATATTACACGAATGCTAGTTCCCAAACTAACGATTATCGAATACCGCATACCCGATATACTAGAATACCAAAACTCGGATTCCCTTTCATGGGGATTCCTTGGATTAGCCAAAGAGAGAAGAAAGAATTGAATGGGATGAATGAATGAGGTTTAGGGACCCTCTATTTATAGTGGAAGATTAGGGTTAACTTAGCTTTGGGAAAAAGCTACCCAATCTTAACACTTTTGGTCCCTCCCTTCTCTCCCCCTTAGCCCAGCCTCATATTGTCACCAAACACCCCTCGAGTTTTGACTTTTTGACTATTTAATTATATGTGTACATTTACATATTAATCAAGGAGCTTAACAGTTAATTATTCGTCACACAAATAATTAACGACTGTTAGGTATCATCGTTAGAATATTAACACATATAATAAATATACACTTATATTATTATATATACTAATTGATTAATATCTATGTGTATATGTGTGTGACCCCTGTAGGCTCACGTATTCCTAGCCGTAAAAATATCCGTATGACATGAGCACTTCTCAACAGCTCCCACCTGCAAATGTCATTATCATAGAATATAACATACTAACATTTACGAATAATCTAGCAACATCATCAATGCTCCCAGAAATACCTAAGTATAGTTTTATTTAAACATCTCAGCCTTATGGTTCAAGTTAATTCATCCTTTTATTTCAAATGCGGTGTTAAATATAGATATGGATCATCATCATCTTCGTGTGGTGAGATGACGTGCCTTGATGATGAGAGGTTGAACATGTAATGAAGACGTGCCTTGCCACGATCACGTCGAGATGTGTTCGGTTTGTCTTAGGGCAGAGGCGCATGACTCGCTAAACAATATCCTTAGGTGCCATTGTTAAGATGAGGATACGTTTCCATTGACCGTATCGATAAGACAAGTTATACAAATGTCATTATGGAGATTTGCGGTTGGAGTAGTTGGCACATTCGATTCTTTTGACAAAGAAATAAGCAAGCTGTTATTGTTCTTCGGCTAAACAACCACAAATACAACATGTGAGCATAAGGCAAGCGGGGAGACGGTCCGATGTCCTCCTAGAGTATTTCGAGTACATATTCTCTTCGAAGTGGTGTGCTTCCCATTGCTTCATGGCGGGGCTTAGTTCCTTTGGTGAGATTTGATTTGATTGAGAGCGAACTGTTTGCTTTTAATGTACGGTCTACCACGACAGTTTCAATTACAAGAAGTCGATGAATGTCGTCGGAAATTAGGAAGATCGGTGCAATATGGTCCCTCGGTTTCTTTGAGGACATAGTCAAGAGATGCAAGGTCCCATCGTTTATTAAAAACGGATTGGCCCTATTGTATGGAATTTTGAGGATTTGACCGAATTAAGAGAGAGTAAGAGTTATGAATTTACATATTAGTGTTTGTGATGATCATAAAAGCGAGACAGATAGCCATAGTCATCGGTTTGTACCGTGATCTTGACTATAGAGTCTAGAATAAAATCTCAGAACAATCGTTCTTTATTTGCAAAGAGACAATTGAAGCGAATGCTCGTAAAGAGACGCACGATAATGTTGGATTTGTAGTAGGCTTGATCACCAACACGACCTTCGAAAATGTTGCTCGGTTTTTCAATAGGTTTGAAGAACGTGGAACTTGAGTGTGAGAAAGGGAGATGCTAGAGGAATGTCTTGAGATTGACATCTATAGGAGTAGGATTTACGGAAGAATATGTAATTCGGTAGGTGTAGGAGGCGGTGTCGTCGCATGTTTTGTGCTCAGAATCGCCTCTATAGAATAGAGTGAGACGTCGAGAGTAAGTGACTTAGGTCGTATAAATAATGCAAAGAATCTCTATTGTGAGAGAAGAAGAAAGAGAGTAAGAGTAAGAGAATCTCTCTCGATGTGAGAGTTGAAGACTCAGAATTACTTTTGTGAATCTGTAGTGTGAAAGAGTAAGTTACTCAGATCCCCGTGCTTTTCCCACTTACCAATAGAAAAGGAATTTTTAAGTGAGTTCCTTAAGTATATTTTAACTCACTTTAGTTATTGACAATGTATATAAATTAGATTGTATATTTCGTCAATTAATGTGGAGTTTGTGTGAAATTGGTCTTATCATGGTAAAGTACTGATTTTGAACTCAATTTTTTTATTATTCGTGATAGCCAAAGGCTCCTTCTTATGGGTTGAATCTATCCAATATGTCAAAATTTATATTTGAATTGTATGATTTTGATGAACTCACCTAGTTTGTTATGTGTTTATCATACGTGGATAAAAAATGTAGTGTAGCCATCTTGACTTAAACAATCAATTCCTAGGAGATGAAACAAACACTCTTTTATTTTTATAAAATCTTTACTCGTTGATCGAAAAATATGTTGGGAATTATATTTGAGTAGATAAGAAAAAAACATATGAAAGATAAAGACTTAAAAGACAAAGAGGAAAATTCTTCAAAAGATGGGAAGATGTTGAAGATTCTGAAGATAAACTTAAATGATTAAAAGATTTATTAATATCTTTATTTGTTCTTATCATTTGTAAAAAAATAAAAATAACCCTAATATCTCTATTATAAAAGGATAAATGTCATTAGGTTTTGGTCTACAATCGTGCGTTCTTGTAACTAAACGTGTGGGTGTATATTTCCTAGCTAGAGATGGAGAACGCATATGTATTTTAGCCTCAAGGATCTTATGATTCCTGTTACAGTTCATTGATGTCACCGTATTATTCTGTTTTTTTTGATTAAATAATTATGGGGGCTTGGTATGTTTGGTAAAAACCTTGTTCATAACATGTTCTTTATGTATTAATTCCGATGTTCGAATATGGTATTCAAATGTTATTATTATCTAGCATGGCGATTAACGGTCCTAGATGATTATCAACGATTATTTAATCTTCACAATTGGTATCAGAGCCACGGGGGCTCTTGTTCCTAAGATCAAACAAGGGGTTTTATAAAAATAGAAAGTATGGTTTTCATGTTAAGTTTACTGTCTTGTGCTTTTTAATATATCAGGATCTTTAGATAGTGACATTCGTAGTCGTGTTTGCTATGAAGAACCCTAATGAGAAGATGCGGGGGAATACCAATCATCATACGTTGTCATTGGATCTGTTGGTGTACAACAACTATGAAACACTCCTGTTATGCTTTCACTTTTTCTCATATTGTTCTTGATGATTGGCTTTGGTAAGTGATGGTATTGAAATCTTCATAGAAGATTGCTAGAAGTTTAAATGAAGGTTTTGTTCTTAAAAATCAGACGACACAAGGTTTTTGTGTATGAAACAACAGGTTATATAAATAAGAACAATAACAACAAATTTCTCACTGATGAAGAAGGTCTACTAATGTTGCGTGGGTTTATCAGAGACGGAATCACAGAAACCCTAATCTCATTCTTAGGGTTTTTGGTACAATCGCAACAGGGTATTGAAGCATTCAAGATTCTGAAGAAGGATTAAGCAGCAGATATAGCAAAGGTTAGGGTTTTGTTGGTGTTGAGAGTGGGATGCGTGTTATGTACTGCTACTGGGTTAAAAGAGATAGAAGCAGATGTTTGGGTTTTTCTAACCCACAACTCAAGGTTTGGTTTTCATAGTTACTATTGCTATCTATACACTTAATACTGCTACAGATTTGAATACACTCGTGTATTAGTGCTGCTTGATGAATCTGACGTGAAGAGGAGTTATGATGTTGTCATAATAATATGGGATATGATATGCTTATATCTGTATTTGTTTTGGTTTGGATCTTGTGATAGGCCTGATCTTAACAAAATAATGTGAACTGATTGTGGTATCACTCTAAGCACTTAGTACTGCTAAATAAATTTTAGTACCGCTCGCTTCTTGTTAATACTGCTACATATAAGTAATCACGATAGTGACAGTTTAGTAACAGATGAGTGACAGTTAAAGCGTCCTAAAATGAATGGGAGGAAGGAGCATGCAAATTTGTGACGGATCAGTGACGGTTTTGTGACAGATAAAGTGTTGCTAAGCTTGGGTTTGAAGGAAAAGTTTATTTAGTTCGTTGTTAAATTTGTACCGCTGGCTATGGATATTTGTACTGCCAGTTTCATCCGATATAAATGTTTCTACTGTTAGTATTGATAGATATCGGACGATACACACAAACTGATCTCGGACAGAAGGTGAAAATCAAGTTCGTTTGATTTTCTGTTTATGGTTTATATATTCTTAACTGATTTTAAAGGCTCATATTTTCTTGGATTAATTGGTTATGAAGAGAATTTTTTATTGCTTATTTGAAGTTGAAGTGGAGTTTTTTGAATGCGTGTTCTTATCATATCTTAAAGTGGGTGTTACACTTTAAAGATAACTTGTTCATGCTTAGAAATGATGTGACGAAGACTTGACAAATCTAGCAAAGGTGTGTGATTTTTCTTATGGTGCTCAATGCTCACATTTGCTATCACTTAGTACTCAGTGTCTCATAGATGATGAGGATTTTGTCAAGAGGTTGCGATCTACTTATACTTTGGTCTTGGTATGAGTTTGACGTCACGTGGATAGTACAAGATATAAGACACAAGTTTGGGTTATTCTACTTCAGCATCAAGTTTGTAATACTTAGTTTTCTTCATCAGTAATCATTACATAGAGCCTATAGAATTGAAGATTCAAGAAATGGTTAACATATGGGTTTTAGGGGAAGCTTATTGTTAAAATGTTTAACCATTTACATGCACCACTTGAGATGAAGTGTTTCGTTACTACTGTTGATCTTTATTACTACTGCTAGTTTATATTTCTACTGCTCAGATTCATTTTTCTTATTATGCGTAATGGTGCGTAATTTGAGTATTGGAAGGCTGGATTAGTAGTTGTGGTATATGATTTGTAGCTGTTATGATCCAAGTTGCATATCTTCAGAAGACCCCTATTCGATGATTACAAAAAGGGGAAAAAGATTACAGGTTTATTAATTTGCAGATTATTATGTGTGGTGGCATGCCTTTAATGGCTTTCATATGTTATTGCTTCAGGGGAAGTTTGTGCTTATATGGTTTTGTCATTATCAACTAGGGGAAGATTGTTGGGAATTATATTTGAGTTAATAAGACAAAACATATGAAAGATAAGGGACTTAAAAGACAAAGGAGGAGTTCTTCAAAAGATGGAAGATTTTGAAGATTTTGAAGATAAACTTAAATGATTAAAAGATTTATTAATATCTTTATTTGTTCTTATCCTTTGTAACCTAATATCTCTATTATATAAAGAGATACAGGTCATTAGGTTTAGGTGTACAATTCGTGAGTTCGTGTACCTAAACGTGTGGGTGTGTATTCTAGGCGTAGAGATGTAGACGCCATATGTATTTTAGCCTCAAGGATCTTATGATTCATGTTACAGTTCATTGATGTAACCGTATTATTCTGATAAAATAATATTGGGGCTTGGAATGTTTGGTAAAACCTTGTTCATAACATTGTTCTTTATGTATTAATTCCGCTATGCAAATATGTTATCAATGTTATTATATCCTAGATGGCTTAAACGGTCCTAGAAGATTATCAACGATTCTTTAATCTTCACAAAATATATATGTTTGGATAATCAATACTTGATTATTTTTAACATGTTTTGGCATTAATCAACAATGTGTAAGTTTTAAAAATACATATATGGAAAAATTCGGCCATATGTTCATAAGTATACATGTTCTTAAAATTTTGACTCAATAAGTGTTTTGATTCAATAATATCAAGGTTGTAGTGTTTCTATGACTATGGGAATCATTATAGTTATGGAAATCCTACACTAAATCAAGAAATATATCAATAATGAAAAACCCTTAATTTTGATTAAGAACAAAATTGGATGAAATCAAACAAAAGGAAGGTTGAAAAACTTACAAGAAATGTTGTTGAATGACTTGTTAGTGAAATCCCTTTGTGAATTTTGGTTAATTGGAAGATTTGAGGTTTTGATTTTGATGGCAATGGTGATGGTATTTTTGTCACAGCAGGTAGGAGAAGAGGGAAGAGAGAAAAGTGATGTTTGGTATAAAATTCGACTGTAAGGGGGTGTTTGGTTTCGCAGATAGGCGGTCCCCTTAATTAATTAAGGGGGCCACCCTTTTTACACGGCCGGTCCCCTTAATTTTAAGGGGGCCGCCACCTGAAAGAAAAAAAAATTCTTTGATTTTTGGCTAGTTTTGTGAGAATGAATATTGACAATTTTTAATTAACTCTTTGTTTAATTAAAAAGTTTCTTTGACTATCTCGGACGAGATAATCAGGATGTCAATACATAAGATGATTTGGTGACTAGACTTCTTGCGAACATGATGAATTAATTTCTTCGAACGAAAAAATTAATTGATACGTTTTGAAATGGGAAAGAGTAGATATTGTGGAGGATGAGAGATTGGAATGGAGTTAAGACTTCAACAAGGCGATTTTGATAGACGTAGTTGAGGCGAGCGTCGAGGTGGAAGGGAGTTTGTTTCATCCATAGTGGTTTAAGACTTTTCCGATGCAAAACTAATCCTACTTCTATGTTAATTATTATCCACTAACTCATTTTTCTTCGTCTACGTGAGTTCGTGGCCATAGAAGATTTCCATTTTATAGTGGTTCATGGATAATCCATGTGAAAGAATGGTTCCTAATGAACAAATTCTTTTAAAAACTAGAAAGCCAACAAATGGCATTTCTAGTGACTACCATATTTCCTAACTATCACTAATACTAAGTATATCATATACCAATCTATAATTTACGTAATTAGAGAGTGAGACGTACCTTAGCCTTCAAGAGAAATTACTTTAAAATCTTCAAGGTAGCAAGCTTTAAGGATGAGGATTTATGGAAATCCTATATGAGTTCTTCAATTTGTTTGACGAAAGCCAAAGGATGCTTGTAGATGATTAACCTCGGAAGATATGATGATTTAGCCATTTGGTCCCCATCGTTTCATGGGTCCGAAGTTATTGTTTCCGAACATGTTTTGCATTTGATTCGGACACATGCACGGTGAACATCTTCCACATTGAGTAAAGCTTGGTTGGTGTGGATGATTCCACATTGTGTGATTAGTGTTAGAGTAATTTGGTCTACCTTGGTCTCTCCTAGGTTGAGGTGTTTTGGAACGAGGATGAGAGTTTTCCTTTCTTCTCGGAGGAGGTGTTTTAGACCTCATTGTGGGTTTAGTAAATCCGACTCCGGGTTTTAAGGAAGGTTTGTAAAAACGTTTTACCTCATCATCACTTGCAATAGGAATTTTAGTATTGTTTATAAGTATAAATTTTGGTTTTGAGTTTGGGTTTGATTCTATCAATTTTTCTTTCGACTCGACTTCTTGAGCTCTTACAAAATTTACTTGTTTGGTTTCGCTAGGTGACCCTTTGGTAAAATTAAATCCTAAACCGGATTTATCTCCGGAAGGTTTTTGAGAACTTATTATTTTCTTAAGTGAGTGACTACTATCATTAAATTGATTTAGCCTAGATATTTCTTTTCTAAGCTTCTCATTTTCAAACTTAAGGTCTTGACATAATTTGCATTCTTCATTTACTTCCTTACCTTTTTCTAACCTAGATAATTTATCTTTTAATTCTAGTGCTTCATTCTCTAATTCTATTTTAGCTTGTTTTAGAGTTTTATTTTTAGCCATGACTTTTAGTCCTATTTTGCATAGTCTACTATATTCACTATTTAAGTCATTTTCGTCTAGTGATGATTGGTCATCACTAAAGTATTCGGTTTCGGAAAGTACTTCATTGGAAGCTTTAGCCATAAGACACTTTCATCCTTTGTCTTCTCCTCTTCATCTTCGTCGCTATCACTCCAAGATCCTCCAACAGACGCCTTTTAATTTTGATATTTTGATAGTTTTGAACATTCTCCGATGAGATGATTTGGATCTCCACACTTAAAGCATTTTCTTTCGTCTTTGCCATTTTTGTCGTCTTTATTTCTTTGGAATGAATTTCTTTCTGCATGTGGTTGTCTTACGAATAGTCCTCGTCTTTTGAAGAATTTCTTGAAGTCTCTTATGGCCATGACGTATTCTTCATCTTCACTATCGAAGGTTGAGCTATCATCATCACTAGATTCCTTTCTAGCTTTTAAGGCAATAGATCTACTTTGTTCTCTTTTGCTTTTGATGGTTTCGGAATCTTTCTTAATTACTTCTCCATAAACCTTCAAATTTCCAATGAGTTAGTCAAGTGATAGAGTTGTTAGATTCTTTGATTCTTCAATCGTCGTGACTTTTGCACGCCATTTAGGATGTAATGCCCTAAGAAATTTTCTAACACAATTCTTGCTAGAAAAACCTTCATAAAGTGCTTTTCGACTAGTAATAATAGTGTTAAATTTAGCAAATGCATTATCTATTGATTCCTCTTCCGAAATCATAAATTGTTCATATTGTTGAACAAGAAGATATATTTTGTTTAGTTTGACTTGATTATTACCTTGATGAGTGATTAACAAAGTATCCTAAATTTCTTTTGCGGTTTGACACATAAAAATTCTTTCATATTCTTTACGTGGTAAAGCATTATAAATTACCATTTTAGCTTCATTATTTTTAGCAAGTTTCTTTTTAAGATCATCGTTTTGTTTATGAAAAGGTACAATTTCATCCTTTTTAGTTTCAGGATTATTTTGAATAGGAGGAAAATCACCATCGGTAATAACATGCCAAAGATCTAGATCTTTTGACTTCACATAAGTTTCAAATCTATTTTTCCAATAAATAAATCCATCACTTTCAAATAGTGGTGGTCTTTGCATAGATTGCCCTTTTAAATATTTTTTCGATTCCATAGATCGATTCAAGTTTTAAAATACAATTTATTTTAAAAATCTTGTTTGACGTGGCTCTTGATACTAATTATGAAAAACTAGAAGGGGGGTTGAATAGTTTACCGCTTTTTGATTTAATGTTTATTTTTATTTATAAAAACTTAGATTCTACTTTTTGTGAATTCAATACTTGCACAATATGAATAATATAAATTAGTAAGAACAAATAAAGAAATAAGTGATAAGAGTTAGAAAGATCAAACCACAACACAAGGATTTATAGTGGTTCGGTTACGAAACACCTCTTCGCCCTACTCCACTCATCGAGCACCTAACTCGAGAGTTTTCTTCACTATGTCAATAAACTCCTTTATGGCGGAGAAAATCGTACACAACTTTCGCTTATATCAATTTTCGACACTAAACTAGATGTCGAGTTCTAATCTTAGCTAGAAACAATCTATCACAACTTCTTCACTACTTTTACAACTTCACAACACAACTTCACAACTACACAACTTCTTCACACCTTAGTATTCTTCACCACACTACTTCACTACTTCACTTCTATTTTCACACCTAACTATCACAACTAGGATGAATCACTAAGATTCAACTATACTTACAACAATCACCAAGATTTATCTACTACACAACTTTACAAGATTTACAAATAATTTACAAGTTGTGATATGGATGCAACAAGATTGCAATACACACTTGAGGTGTAATACTTTTTCACTTGATGATGGAAGTATTCTTCTCTTGCACTTGAGGAATTGAGCTTGGATCACTTGGAAACAAAGCTTTATGATTAAATGATCAAAGAATTTTAATGAGATGTGTGGGCTATTTTTGATCAGAAAGAATGAGTACAAAAGGTGAGAATATAGTGGAGAATAGTCCAGTATTTATAGGACTTTCTGGGGGAGCGTCTACCTATGGGCGCCCCCCTTAAATAGATGGGCAGTCCCCTTAAAGATAAAGGGGCCGCCCATGTATTTAAGGGGCCGCCCTAGACTGGGCGCTCCTCAGTTTGTTCTTTTGTGTAAGAAGAATTTTCTGGAACTTTCTAGCCGTTTTAAGTCCGATAATTTGAATTTCAAAATGTTTATTTTGAATAAAACATTTCTTTTAATTGTAGAAAATGTTTTGTAGTGTTTATAAAAATGTTAACAACATTTTATAAAAGTGTGAGGTTGAATAAAAATTTTCTTTGATCATAAAATGCATTAAGCATTTATTTATTCATACCTTTAAGTTATATAATTTTCGAAATAAAAATTTATTACTAATTACTTGTTTACGTTTAATTTTACATTGAGCGTTTTTATATTTTGTGATTATCAAAACGTAAAAATGTGAAAAATATTAATAATGTTTTTAGGCATTATTTCTATCAACACATAGCTTAATCGAAAACTTTCTACTTTAGGAAACTTTCTTTTTTTAGAAAGTTACTAGTTACCATATTTAGTAAGTCTCGTTATCCAATTATATTTATAATAATATTAATTCATCTCGTCGAACTCTCGACATTCAATTAATTACTTATACCGGTCTTATACTTAAATTTTCCAAAAGTCACTATTTTTAGTATCTTCTCCGCTCATAATAATCGTTAAGTCTAAAACATTATACTCGTAATAATAATAATGTTTAGTTACTTTTATTATCCCCCGACAAGTTTAGTGTTAACACGTTGACTTTCAAAAGTCAATGCTAGACTTTGTTTGACTTTGACTTTTTATACACATTTTATACACATTTTATACATATATGTTATCAAATCTGACCCGCTGCAAACGACCCGCAAGTTTCTGTAGTTGACATTTTTAATAAAAACACAGAATTTGACCTTGGTTTTGACCCTTTATTACTCGATTTTAAGATCAGCGAGCCTTGCGGTTGAGTAAAACATCATTCTGAACAACTTTCGTGTTTCGCCGGAAGGCCAAAACAGACTCGGAAGTGCTCAAAACGGCCATTTAAAATTCTGACAGCACCTATTATTTCCCACAAGTGCTGAGTTTTTACAACAAATATATATATATCTCGTTTTCGCTCTAACTTTTTCGTTATTAGGAGTTAGAAGCTCCATTTTATGTCAAAACGATCGTCAAAGAAAGCTTTATCATAATTTATAGTCCAAAAATCAGATTTCATAGAATCTCGACCCTTGTTTATCGTGCCAAAGTTTCTGCATAAAATATCTCTATTCTCAATCACGCCAAAACTCAATTTGACCAAAAATCTCACTTACGACATATCTAAGAAGGCCTATAACTCACATTTAACTTGCTCAAATGTTTTATAACATCAACTAACTAATCGGCGCAAGATCTTATCGGATCCATCACATGCAACTACTAATAATTATTTAATAAACGAAGACGAACAAAACAAAAACTTGAAGGGTGCTTACAATGCTATGACAAGCAAGATCAGACTCGATAAATGGTCACACTTGCCTCCTTTGTTCCTTTGCCATGACTTCGACCTTAAAACCCAAGCCAAACCGAACCAAATCAAATTCAAACCAATCCAACATGACCCGAAATATTTATAATCAAACACCACACCCTTTTGCTGCCTTACCCGATTCGAACCACAACCCAACCCAAGAACCTCATCTTTTTACAAATTAAATCTTGTACAAAAACCTTATTGCATGTCCATTTTTCTTGCATAGATGATCAAGTTATTACTATCTAAACAAGATTTGTAAACTAGAAAAATCACACTCGTTCGAACAAAAAGAGAAGAAGGAAGAGGAAAACAAGCTAAAACTTTATTTTTGGTGAATCTAGATCATATTTGGGTGATGTTTGAATAGGTTTAAATGATCAAAGCTTGGAAAAATAGTTTGTATGTGTGTGTGTGCTACTCGGCCGAACCCAAGGACAAGGAGGAGAGAGCCAAGTTTTTAAACTATGAGTTTTATGAGTTAAGGTAGGTCTTTTATCCAAAATGAGAAGCAACAATGCCATCATTACTTGCATGTATAGGAAATCAAAACTTGTTGAGTGTGTTGGGTACCCTAGGCGTCGGCTGGGTGGCTACATATGCATGCCATATATATATATATATATATATATATATATATATATATATATATATATATATATATAATTCTCCTAACCCTAAAACCGCGTGGTATAGTGTTAAACCGCGTGATTCACAGCTGTTAAACCGCGAAGCAAAACCCTATCATGTGATAAAACAATGTTATAAACTGTTGTAAAATGCTTACCTTACGCCATATTCTTAAACCGCGAAGAAAGTTGTTAAACCGCGAGAGTTAAACTTAAACCGCGTAATGTACCCGTTAAACCGCATGTTTTCAAATGATAAACCGCCTAGTACAGATGTTAAACCGCTAGTAGTTGGTGTAGTATTTCCTTCTTTTCGAAAAACACATAAACCGCCTGTTTCTATTCTTTTTAAACTGCGGGATCAAATAAGCACAAATAAGCAATTTTAAAGAGTATATAAGCTATGAAAACAAAGCTACAATAAGCTACTAACGATTTGTAAAGGAAAGTTCAAAGCTATTTAGTTTTAAATAAGCAAAAACACAAAAAACAAATAAAATAAGACGCATCTTATAAGCTACGAATAAGCTTGAATAAGTTGTACAGCCACTAAATAAGCCGCAAATAAGTTGTAAACGAAAGCTAGTTATGGTTTTAGAAGAGAAAGTAAGAAGCTTTTTATGAAATAAGCTAAAACCACACAAGCCGACGCCTAATAAGCTCACGTAATAAGCTGTTTGACAAGCAAATAAGCCACTAAAACTAACTAATAATGAGCTACAGATGATTTAAGAAAGAAAAGTTTGAAGCTTTTTGAGTAATAAGCAAAAACCAAATGAGTCATGGCCTTATAAGCTAAAAATAATCTCGAAAATAAACTAAAAACAACCACAAACATCACTTAAACCTACCCGGGGTGAATGATACCACTTGATAGAATCAATAATCACCCATATACTAGAATATAGAAGAGAAAAAGAAGAAGAAAGATTGATAAGTAGCTAGTGAGAGAAAGATAGAGAGAGAAGGGAAGAATGGAGGATTGATTACTTGCTATGAGAAGAACAAATGAACAACCAACCCCCCTAACATGCTAGGGAGGTGTTTATATAGTACCTAGTGTATAAGGTGATGCCTAGGTGTTTAAGATGGGTCAGGTTCGGGTTTTGGTGGGCTTTATAGCTGTTAACGTATACAAGATTAGGATTAATTAACGAAATCGGTATCATTCTAGTCTTTCACAAACATATATGATATAATGACGGAGATTCCTATTGACTTGACCATGACTTCCTTGTTCGACTCAATATTTTAAGGCTAACACTATCTATGATACGTCAGATAGGTAGGTTAGTGTTGGTGTAAGGGGAGGGGAGGAAACAATATAAACGTTATCTGCAATGTTTGTAGGGGGTGTTGCTTGAGGATACCGTTGTCTAACCTTCTTTATGTCAAAATTGTTACACACTTACTAAACAACCTTTATATCAATTTCTTCCATTCCTTCGCTTACCTCATGTTGCTATGTCCAATTTTTCATACCTTGCATATTTCTAAATAGAAAATGAATGGTGTCTGTGGCATTTGTGTTGCTTTTGGCTCCTATTCATCAGGTTTGTGTGCAAGAGGATGTTGCTGCAAAAAGGCGATAAGATTCCAAAATGGCTTTGTTTATTTTCTAAGATAATATACCGCACTGGTACTTCGTAATTTTGTTCTTTCTCTTATTATAGGCATACTATAAAGTAATAGGCATGGTATGTGGTAAAAGGTTATTAACACGTGTCGTCAATCTCATTTATATTTGCATACCTTACCATAGCCTCTTCCATCATATCCAAAAGCTCGAATGGATGTTGACATGGGTTTGTATGTAGTTGGTGCAGTTCTTTGGTGTGCACATATTCAAAGGGATCGCGCTACGTAGGATACTTCACCTTAGACACTCGAAGTAGTTATTTAAGATTTACCATAGCATAAGAGTTTCTTATATTCTCTTTTAGTTTATCTTTACACATGGAAAAGACACACGTCTGATGTTTTTATTTGATATCACACGGGTTAATGGGTTTCTTTTTTCAACTCTCTTATGTTCTCAAGTAGCTTATTTTTGTTTATAGTGTCACTGGGTACATGATGAACTAGAGATTTCTGCAGTTTGATTTTGCTAACTGTTGAACACAAATGAGTTGCTTGCGAACAAGCAGCCTAAAATGCAAGGTCACCAAGTTGCTCTAGCTAGGCTCATGTGGATGTCATTTTCTGGGTAACATAAAATCAAGCGGGGAAATAAGGATCATTTTATGGTAAATCTTAGGTGGGTAGATTTGATGTCTTAGTCGTATCGGCTATTGGTATAAATGGTGGATATGAATGACGTATCAACTGGTCTAATCAATGTTTCATTGCTCTTAAAGTAATGTGTATTTGTTTTCAAAGAAAACTAATTTGTTTAGTGCTCTTTTGCTAAAACCATTAAAGCACTTTCAAGTATTTTGATGAGTAAAAAGTTTGGTTCGACTTTATATGTGTATGTGCTATAGATAATTTTAGAAGAATTAATAAAATGCAATGTGATGTGCGATAGTCGTAGGACTTCTACACGAAGTTTTACAACTCCCTATGTAGTATACCTAATCGTTGCAGTGTAGTATAGGCAAGACTCGGGGTTGTTATCGTTCTCTAGGGGAATAGGTTGGGAAGGCTCGAACAGAGCTTAACCGAGATCTACGAGACTGAAAGAAGATTATTTTTTGTATTTTTATATTTTATAGAAAGAAGTAAATCAATGGTTTGAGAGGTTGGTTTGTTTAACTAATTAATAAACTAATTATAATCTAAACTACTGGTGATAACTTTATGATAAAATAATGTATTTACTTAATCATGCATTACTCATTAGATTGCTTCTCCTAATCTTGTTGCCTTGTCACACTCGTGATGATCTGTGTAAGTATTTCCTAAGTCATGAACGAATTACATGAACTCGCCGTCTATTTAATATTCTTTAATGGCAACGCACATGTAAGGGTAGTATGAAGTCTATTCAAGGCGTCAGAGTCTATATAATGCAATTGAAATATCTTAAGAGGGATCAACCATATTAGGGGTAAGGTAGTATGAAGACTGTTACCGATGGTATCCTTTCTACACACTCGCGTTTCCCTAGACGTCTATGCCAATTTAATATCTTATGGCTAGTTTTCTAAAGCCTAACGTGCACATTCATCACAAGAAGCAATAGTAAAAGGATCTACAATCCAACTTTCATGCAATCATAAGCAAATACAAAGGAGGGTTTAGCCTAACATGTTATAAAGGAAGCAAGAGCATAGATCAATCAAACAACACATAGACATATTGAATGATTAAAGATAAATAATCTTACTTGATTAAAACATAGATAAAGGTCAGTTACAATAGGATTTTTAAGCCCTAAAGATGGCCTAAAACCTGACAAAGTACTTAGGGTTCGGCTCCCAAAAGTTATATAAAGTTACCCACTTAAAACCCTAAATTTGGTTTAATATATAGAGAGAGAAATCATCGCGACGGCGTCCAGTTGTGGTCGCGACGCCGCCACGGGATAGAATCTTCTAGGTCTGATATGAGTCGGTTACGTCCTGATGTCGTCGTCAATTTCCTGACGTCGTCGTCAATTTCCTGACGCCGTCACTAGATAGATCGCGACAGCGTCGCTTTATGCCTGCGACGCCGTCTCTATGCTCTGTATGCACAATTCTTTAAGAAGATTGGTGTAGGTCGTAGTCTTGTCTGTTCTTCTCCAAATGAGCCAAGTCACATGTATTTCCTCCATATGCCATCCAAGTGCTAAAACTTGAAAAACAAATGATTAAGCACATTTAATTTGGGCAATTTTTGCATGATTTATAACGGTTAAATGACCTGAAACTAGTGTATAAATGACACATCATCACATGATTCTAAGTAAAGCATGCTATGAGAGTTTCACCAATGCACATTTTCTATTAGCTTAGTAATTGAAGGCCTTTATTTACACTACGTGCAACATGATCAAATACATAATGTTCTTTATAAATAGGTTCTCATTTAGCTTAGTAATAAGTTATTTTAATATGATAGTACATTGTGGATTTTGAATGACAATTGTATGTATGATTGCGACACATTTTTAGTAATGTTAATATTTACTTATGAAATTCTATCTTTCAGGAATATTACAACTACCACATTTGCCAGAAGTTACCTACAGATCAAGACGTTTGAATAATAAAGAAACAAGAAGTCAAGCCAAGAAGAAATGAAGACATTTTTTTGTAACTTTATACGTATCTTACTCACATGAACAAGCATTTTAATAGTCCAATAACAGTTATTCTCTCTCTTTTTTTCATATACAAACGCTCCGCGACAACGCGCATGTGAAAATCCTTGTTAATATCAAATTAGTTACATGGAAAAAATTTCGGTTGTTTTTCCTCTTCACGGTCCTTAAACATCATTACCATTCACCATGAATCCTCTGCCATATACTTACTTGAAGTTACTTATAAGCATGTTAAAGGATCCACATGTCGACCTTGAGACAAATAATAATGTTGTATTTCTATGTTTTCTTGCCATTAGTTACCTATTGTCAACTTTCGGTTTATTTGAACAAAAAGTGACAAAAGAATGACTCTTTTACTTTTTTAATGTAACAAAATTACTCATATTGTACTTTTTAATACAAAAATGTTAAATACCGATAGTATTAGCTTTGCTAGCAGTATACAAGCGACCTTTTATAGGAGATATTATTGTGTAACATATTGTCATTTTTTATGACGTGGTGGCACATTATATCAACTATTTTACATTGTTAAAGGCCTATTAGGTAACAAGATATAATTTTTCTAAATTAATAGTGAAGATAATATGACATATCTAAAAAAATTGTTGATCCGGTGGTCGAGGAGACTCAAATCATATGATAATCATCTTTCTAGAGAGAGAGAGTAGAGAGATAAAGCGTATGTGTAAATAGAATGAGAAGTGAAATGTTACAAGAGTCTCACCCCTCCATAGAAGCAATTGAGGGGTATTTATACCACCATCTAATATATAAGTATGCTAAGTTGACTACTCTAGTCCCTACGTATGGTGGTATGGTAAACTATGGTAATTCTATAATTTCGTCACATACAATTGAATCTAACAATCTCCCCATTGCGATTATACATAATTACTTACCAATAATTTTCCTAACTAGTTACATTAATGTATTAGAACAAGAACTTATAGAAGATTCTAATGGATGATGTTGTTTTCTGTGGCCTTTGACTTCAAGTCTACACTCCAACATGAATCATGTTTGTAGTACCTTGTAGGAGAAATACTGTAATAGGCATGAACTAAGTAACCCATATACTTCTGGTTAAGGATAAGCTTCTGAATTAGCTTCCCCCTAATTCATGTCACATATTCTTCATTATGAAGCTTTAATAGCTTTCCCCAAACAAGCAATCCTCTCTTGAGCAGTTTCAAAGCTTTATTTCTAGCTTAGAATGATTAAGTGCACAACAGAATTAGTAGGATTCCCACATCAAAATGTTATGTTACTTTATTAATAAGCTTAGTGATTATCCGTTTGGGGGATCATCAAATAGTCAGCAACGTATCTTCTCACGCTTGAATAATTCTTCTCACATTTCTTCCCACTGGAAGCTCAAGTAATGCATACCAAAAGTATCAAGATATCTCTTCCCCCATGTAGTTGAAGAGATGCAACCAGTCTCATTGTATGAAGCCCAAAAACCCAAAGTACATACTTTATCCCATTCCATGAAGTCGAAATTGTAGCATCAAAGTCAATTAAGTCCCGGACGTGCTTATTCTTTCCTTTAGGATAATGATGATATTTCTTGTAACACCCAAGTCAACTAAGTCCTGGATGTAGACAATAAACCCTCTAAGTAGTCAAAATGATAACACCAAAGTCAACTAAGTCCTGAATGAACACATTTCTTCCTGTTGGATACCGACTATCTAGAGGAATCGTCATACCATTTTGTACCTCTTTTATCATCAGAAACTGTTTCTTAGATCTCTTCCCCCATGTAGTTGGAATAATACACTAAAAGCCATGAGTTAAAACACTAATTTTTTCTATGGTTGTGACATTTGTCTTCCCGGAATGACCTAAAATAAGAAAAAGGTTTAAAGTTCATCACGTGTACTCTTTGTGTGTTCATATGTATGTCTCCTTCCCCCTTGCTGGTTTTGATACCTCAAAATCAGCAAAACATTGTACGCACATATACTTGAAATCTTGTGAGAAGAATAAAATTAACTCAAATATATCCTGTGAGAATCAACTGCTGATCAAATCTCTACTCATTAACTCTCTATGACTATCTTTACCAACCCCTTTGTAGGCTATTTGAAGTAACCACTGATGGAGTAAACCCGATATACCAAACTTGAAGTTGAAGTAGAATTTCTCGTTCTTATGGCTTAAGTTTTCACTAATGGTGTAGGGAATTTGTGCTCCATGCAAATCTCTAAGTACTTAATACTTATCAGACAAAGTATGAGACTTTTATCACCTCTTGCAATTATCCACATCGACTAATGCGTGTGACACTAAGAACTACAACGTATCTCCTTTAAGTGATAGTTAACCAGGTCTTCAACCATCCACCCCGACTGCTGGTAACTAGATAACGCAAGTATTCAACATAAATCTTAAGCTCGAGCAAGTTATCATTGAAAGTCATGCATCCAACCAACCCCGACTTCAAGATAAAATAAGAACACGCCTTCATGAAAGTCAACTTCAATCTCAAATAAGTGATACCCAATCAACTCCGTAGTCACTTAGAAAAATTAAGTTCAAATCTAGCCATTACCATTTAAGTTCCATGATTCTTTATAAAGATCGATCCCGATCTCGTCACTAAAAATAATTGTCACTTTGTCATTATGGAACCCAATTGCAACCATTACGGCCTAAACTAAAAGACTATATTAAATAATCAATTTTGATTATATCAAAATAGGAATTCAGTCCATGACCTCAACATAAAACATATTACGTTTGTTTCTAATCTACACGTCACCAACAAATGATACTTTGAAGAGAAAATTAACCATTATCACTTCCATAATATGAATTGTGTATATATTCAGCCCATGTGTAGATTTACGATAAAGCCTATGTTTCAAACACAAATTGGATCCCAGCCCATTAACTCAATCAGTAGGGATATATAATAACACTAATCCCTAATTAGGCATCATCTCAACCCTAATCCTCCACTTCACATCCGCCTCTTTCCTCTATGCAATCACCAAAAGTAGATCCAAACTAATAACTCCAACCTTATTTCCTTTTTCCACGATCGCTCACCCTATCCTCAAGCAGTCACCAAAATTAGAACAACAACTAATAACTCAACCATTATTTCCTCAAAACTTCAGACAACGACAACACCCTTCTTCCATACAATTTCCACCAATTTACCCTCACACCACATAAACACCATCAATTATTATGTACCGACAACTGATTAGAGAATCAGCCTAGACTTCAAAATAATGAAAAGAGTGAAGGGTCCGTGGCTTCAATATCCATTTTAGGGTCTCGGGTAGGTCTTCTTCTTGTTTGTGTGTCTTGAATCAAAACAAAGAATGAATAAGACAATCTTGTCTTTGTTCATTCTTTAAATTCGTATATTAAAGGAGGAGGTTTTATTTTGTTTGTCTTTAATCGAAATAAAGAATGATTATAATCATAATGGTTATTAGTCACTCTTTATATTCGAAAATCAAAGTGAAGTTCTTTCTCACATATCTATGATGAGTTGTTTCGAGTTGTATAGATCTTAAATGGTCTTGACATATTATTGCATGTTACAGCCGAAACTGAATCTGAGATTTTCCTTTGTTTCATTTAGTTTCGAGTCAATTAAGAAGTGGAGTTTGGTGATGTTGGTGATTATGTGACGAAGGGGATAGATAGGGTTGCTCGAAATGAACCGGTTTGACTCATTGAGTTGACCCGGGTCAACTCGGTAAATACCGAGTTAACTCGGTTTGGGTTTGTGGTAGCAACTCGCTACCAAGCAACTCGCTACC
>BQNB010052287.1:0-40571 GCA_026074375.1 Tanacetum coccineum
CATGGCGTTGATAACTTTATTAAGTAAAATTTGATGTTTTGACACTTCTTAATATACATAAATTTTGGATAGGTTTGACCATGATATTTAACCCATCAGAATAGGTATTTTAGAAAAATATCATTACAAGTTTTATGATTGATATAAACGCGTTATAAAGAAAATCTCTTAATAGTGAAAACATCAAAGGATAAGGTGTAGTCGCGTGGGTATGTCTATATAAAGTTTTAAATGTGTAATGGCAGAGTCTAATTTTTGATATCTGTAATATTTGTTGATTAATATCAGGCGAGGCTGCTGGATGTTAGTATTCAACTTACTTAGGTCGTACTAGGATGTATCATGACCTAAATTGGTGTATAATTAGTTTGTAATAAATAAGTCAGCCGAATAGTATATCGACATATGCTTATCTTGTTTGGGGGGGTTGCATTACCTAGTGGATAAAGTTGTACGAGCTGGGACAGCTCAAGGACCCAATTAACAACAACCATAATGACAATAACCATAACAACGGTGATAGGATGTGAAGAGTGAGGACATTTCGAGAAACAATATCCCCAGAATAAAGGTCAACAAATGGGAGGAGCTCGTGAGAGAGCTTATGTGATAGGCGGTGAAATATTGTACTCGGTCTGTTAGTTCGATATTGAACCAAGTCCATTAGCTCAAGAGTGTAACAAGTCTTTTAGCTCCACAAACGGTTCATGATTGTAAGGATTTGTAACGTACCACGTCAAGATGTAGCTTCGCGGTAAGTAAGTGTGTCCGAACAATAAAGTGGGAGTATAACCATTATACTATCTGTATTTTAATGCTAACTAGAATTAGTCAAATTACTGGTTAAACTATGCTTTACATAGTTACTAGAGGTAAAAGGGGGGGTTTTCCAGCCTGAGAGACTGGCGACAGGTTTATAATGTGACAAATTCAATTCTAAGCACAATACCACTAAAGCCAATAACACAAGACAATAGAGCGGAACGATCCCAAAAAAAACAAATGTGTATAACCATGTTAAATCTGATTAAATGCTGGTTTGATTAATTAGTGCAATGGTTGCTTATCTCAAGGCGGCATATCATTCTTAAGACTTAGGCGGTACTTCTTCCTAAGACCTAGACACGAACAATCTTGTCACGATTAACGCATCCGCATAAAGCATCCTATAGTTTAATTATAATCACCAAGGAAAATTAAACGCATGGTGATTCCTGTAAATACCCTAGCCCATCTGGACTTTACCCACTTATTGCTTGATGTTGTTTTATACGCTGGTAGTCCACCGCTAAAATCAATACCAATTAATAAATGAACAATACTGGTTGAACAATATCGGGTCACCTGTCAGTCAACTACGCTCATAATCAAAGAGTAATGATAAGGTGTCATTTGTGATCCTATTGGTCTGGGCATATAAACAAACAACATGAGAGCCATCCCGGCATCTAGGTTACAAGTTAGATCTCCCTAGACGCCAGTTGAAAGATAGGATCGCATGTACAATCACAACAGACAAGTATAAGGAGATAGACATAATTAAACAAGAGACTAACGATAAAATTAAGCAAAAAGCCGTATTAAAACAAACCAAACATTAAAATCTTCATTAACATGGCTAATACCTGAGGGAATTACCATAATCCAAGTCTTATTACAAACATGATCAAACAAATAAAAATCATATGATAACGAAAGTAAGAATTACACGATTCTTCTATGGAATTAGGAGTAGAGAGCTCGACCTAGGCTTGCTCTTCTTGGCCTAAGAAATTTGACTATTAGTTGTATACTGTCATACAGAAAAGTGATATTAGCACACTAAAACACATTTTTGAGTCTTGTATTTATATTGTCTGAAATACTCTGGATACGTCGTATAAGGATAAAGTGATACACGAGCGATAGGGGTAATTTCTTAGAGCCGCGATAAGATCAAATACATTAAGAAACATACCATCAAACATCTTAAATGCGTAACTTTTACTGATGAACCATTTGTGCATACGGGCGTATTGGTTGTAGTGGATACGCCGGATCGGGAATTGATCATTACGCATTTCTTGTGCTGAGCTGGCGCTGATACGCCATATCTTTCATTGCTGGATACGGCGTATATGGTGCAGAAAATAGTATTCTTCAAATGTCTTTGTTTTAAGCTCTAGAATTACTCCCTTTTTGCTTCTTCTTCACCCAAGTGGACACCATAATTACAGGCCAATAATAAACTTTAACAATTAAGTTACCAATAGCTTTCAATAATTATATAAAAATTGGTAAAAATCGAGTGGATAAATTATAGAAAGTATGACCGTTATTTGAATGATATCAAATATCCCCCCACTTGAATCCTACTTGTCCTCAAGTAGACTTTAGAAAGATTTTGAAAATGTATCCCAACCGAGGTTAAGGATTTTTCCGTTAAGCATTTCTTTCATGTTCAGATCACCTGTACAAAACCAAGCTCCTCACGAAATATGGAAATGAAATCACTCAGATCACTCAACTAATCTAGGGTGTATCATTTACTAGTACGCTCAATTGGTCAGTCGTAATTAGCTTTATATCATAGGCTGGCAAGGAAAACACATCTCTACCCTAAACAAAGGAGTAAAAAGTGTAAAAGGTAATAGGGTATTTATTAGGAAGGCTCTAGTTTTAATCATTCTTATTAAATGACGAGATGATATAAGGTGTGGAGCTTCTGACTTTCACCAAAGGTCGTCGTCAAACAAGGCAGCTGAGATACGCATACATGGCTGTAACGACGGAATAGACAACCATGCTTGAACACATCCTCGCTCGAGTAGATCCTAAGGTTAGTTATCAGGAAGGGCAGTAAAAACATTGTTTAAATAAAATAATACAAACAAATAGATTAAAGCCTACAATAATGTACGGATGTATAAGTAACTTTCCCCTGACCATATCCATACAAAGACAGGAACATATAAACAAACGTTCAATCATAGATGACAATGACAACCTAAGTGGTGTTTTCCCATAACGCGTCAACTTCCTTACAACCCGAACTTTACATACTATTACAAAATAAGTTGTGATACCGGTCCACTTATTACAATACTTTACATCGTTTGATTTAAGCTTAAACATCGAATAATCGATCCTTTCAAATATTTCATCGTGTAAGCCTCTATGAACCGACTATCTGTTTTAATCATTCATATTTTTTTTCAACATGACATCATAATCCACGGCGTAATTTCACCCTTCATAATCAACATTTGTCCGGCTAATTTTCCATTGAACATTCTTATTTCGACCATAATACATTAATTGTTAAAGTAGCAAAACAAACTAGCTACTACAAACATTCCTATTGCATGTGCAATTTTTCTTTCCCGACCATTACATAGATAGAGACATTTTCACAATTGACGCAGAACAAACAAAACAATTTCACACGAAACGAATAACAACATTTGACAAATATCATTTAATTACACGGTATGCGAAAAGGTGTAAAAGGTGAAACGAAACAAATTTTTTATTGTGTGGAAAAAGAAAGGAATAGTGCTCATAGTTTGTTCTAAAGGGTTACTTTACTCTAAAAATGAGAGTAAAGCAAAAGGGTTACAAGGGGGTAACTAACAGTGTAGTTAGTTAGTATCACGTACATTTATGCTTTTGTTTAATCCTAGAAATTTACTAGTCAAGCATGTGGTTTTTTTATTTTTACTTACCATCTAAATCCATAGTACTCCATCATTGAGGTCTTGAGTGATATACAGGCCAAGTTCTAAAGTCTACTACATCCCAGCACACTCATATTTTTGTAGAATTTAGTAAGCAATGAAACGGATAGCTTAATCCATCACAAATATAGCGCGAGCGCGTGTCTATCTATCGTGCTAGGTAATGTAACTAGTGATTTTTCACAAAAAGTCATGCTAATTTTTTTTAAATTTGATCCATTTTAAGCATATTAGCATTTTAATTGTGAAAATAAGGACAGAGTTACGAACTAATTCTCATCCCTCCACTATAAATTATACAACGTCCTCATTGTATATAAAATAACTAAATAATAAAGGGAAAAAGAATTAGAACGAGGAAAACTCCCCTGAAAAGTTTGCTCCAGATAGATTCTATTTAGAGTGTTTGATCAAAGAAGATGTTGACGTAAGGCTTTAGAATGCCCAAGAGAGTCACACAAGGTACTTTCGACTATACCTTAAAGTCGGTTTCATTTACAACAAGGTCCCTAGCAGAAAATTAAAGACTTCGTAGCAATTCGTAGCTTTCGCTAACCTACAATACAAGCAAACAATTAAACACACAATACATGTTACAATACGCCGTATCCCAAACCCTAGGATACGCCGTATGTAAACCTGTGAAAACAATTAAATACTGGAATTTAAATACTAAAATTAAAAAAAACTGATAATTGTCCCGACATGCATACGCCGTATCCAGAGGGGTTCGATACGCCGTAGTATATTCTGGGCAGCTGGCAGACTCCTTAAAATTCAAAACAATTTAAAATGCGACAAACAATTAAAAACATAACCGGGTTTTCTCCCGGAGCAACTAATGTTTCAGGCCTGTCTTTAAAGTTTGACATTTTCCCTTTGTTTCTTTGGCTCATTCATCCAAAAAAGAACCTCTTAATAATGCTAGAGGCATGCATACACCGCATTTAAAAACCCATTTATTCTCCCCGACCCTTAAAGAAACTTTTTTTATAGACGTCGAACTGACATTAATGGCAGTGGAACATGAATTGTCCGCCCGAGGATCCAAAGGAAAATCGTTATCCTCAGGGTAATTTCCAAGAAGACAAAGGTCCAATTGGGGAAAATAAATTTGTCAATCTAACTAGCACAATAGCGCAAATGGCCTTTTTGGTTGCTTTATGGTTGTCTCGAACAATTCAATGGTCATCCTAGTTGAGACAAATTACCGTAGACCTAAGGTTTGGTATAGAAAGGTAGAGAATGCATAACACTCACACTACTTCCTAGGTCAACGAGGCCTTAGAAACAAAAGTTTAATAATTAACAAGGTAAGAGAAAGCACTCCCAGATCTTTTCTTCTGAGGCAGTATGTCATCATAAGCATCTAGAATATTTTCTTCCATATTCTCCTTAAACCACACAACAGTATTGTGCAGTCGACCAGGTCGCCTTGGGAAGGGGAACTGTTTCATCAGGAAACAAGATCGTGTTTATATCTCGATACGGCTTATGGACATTTTCATACGGCGTATCTCAAATAAATCAGATAGTACAGTTGAGATTGATTTCACTTGGTGAGAGCGCCACTCAGATTTGTTTCTATGGAGCCAGGGTAGACTTCCAAACCCACCTTTCTTGATACTACTTTACTCCTTTGTCCGATTTGTAGTTCTAAGTTTTAATCGATGCCCTTGATTTTTGTATTGTCTGCATCGTAGAAAGCTCGGATTTCTTTTTGAAAGATGTTCCGATTTCTCTTCGTTCCTCTTATCGATACGCCATGACATTTGGCCATGATTCTACCATGGATTTCTTTTTCGAGCAGGGTACGAAGAATTTTCCGTTATTGCGTTGGAGAATCCTAGTCCTATTGCTCTGTATTGTCCTTTGCGGGTTGAACGTAGGTCACCAAACTGTGTGAAGTAGGAGGCTTCTTTCTAGAGTTTTTTTCTTCTTCCGTTCTGTGGACAATTCCTTTGGTAAAATAAGGTCCCTTGGCTTAGTTCGCATAACCGACCTGAGCAAGCGTATACTTTCTCATATAGCCTTCTTTATTTTCCCGTTTGAGATTGTTGATGTTGGCTTGGATAGCAGCAAGCCCGCTCAGAGAAGTTTTAGAGTACTTCGGTTCTTGAAAGATGTTCCATTATGCCATTTCAGGGGAGTATTCAACCATTTCTTGGATGGCTGTTTTAGCAGCAGCAGCAGTTTTTGAAGGTATGGCACCCTTTGAGTCTAGGATTTGTCGAGTTGGAACATCGAGCCCATTATAAAACAAGATGACTTCCTGCATGTCAGTTAGGTAATGTTGAGGACACTTCATTAGCAGTTCTTTAAATCTTTCCCATGCACGGAAAAGGCTTTCATCGGGTTCCTGCTGGAAGTTGTTGATTTCCTCCATTTTCTTTGCAGTACGGGCAGGTGGACAATATTTATTTAGAAACTTAGTTTTGAGAACTTCCCAGGTTGTAATCGAGCCTGATGGTTGGTTCCTTAGCCATCTGCTTGCGGCTCCAGTAAGAGATACGGGGAAGGCTCGTAGCATGATTTGATCTTGAGTTACTTTTGGGATGTGAAATAAGTCAACAATCTCGAGAACCTTTTCGATGTGCTCGTTTGCATCTTCTTGTTCTGAGCCACTGAAAGTGTTGTCATGAAGTTCTTTAAGAAATTGCCCCTTTAATTCGAAAGGGGTGTCTTGGTTGATTGTGGGCCTAGTGACGCCCGACCCGTAATCCTCTCGGGTTTTGCTCATGTATTGTTCCATTGTTTCCGCCATTATTTTTGTAACTTCTTCTTCTATATGCTCTTCGATTTCAGAAAGTGATCGTCCACTGGTGGATTTAATTCACATAAGGGCTTGGTATCGAAAGCTTCCTTCTTGAGCAAGTACTCATTCAGGCAGGGTTTTCGAGAGGTGAGAGTAGTTCTTTAGTAGAGCTTCGTGTCATGCACCACCTAAAACAGAGAATTAATCAGTAGGATATGCTCTTACGAGAAGGAACATAGAAATTTAAACACGGAAATCAATTCTTAGTTCTGTATATTGTATCAGATGACCGATACGCCGTATTCTATTGATTAGTAATACGTCGTATGAGTCTGTTGAATAGCAGTACGCTGTTGAATAGCAGTACGCCGTATTGAGTTCACTGAATACGCCGTATGTCTAGAAGACATATCCCATAATCAGGACGCCGTTTAGACATTAAAAACAACACAAGCAGGAAACAAAACGATCAATCGCTGTCCTGAGTAGAAGTTATAAACGCTGTATCCAACTGGTGATACACCCGATCAATGTGATCAGTCAGAACAGGATACTATATAAAACACAATTAAATGCAATAAATTAAAGCACACAATTAAACTAAACAATTAGATTTTAGAAATCAGAATTAATAATTTTACGCTAAACAAGTTAAAGGTTAGAAATACTAGAAAGAATAAAGATTAAACTAATCATCCCCGGCAACGGCGCCAAAAACCTGATGTGTCATTGGATAGGTGTTATTTATTGTTATCAGGGTTTTACATTTATATTTAGCCGACTAACCTAAAGACAACACTTTAACGGGCAGAGTACCCGGTCAAGATGTAGCTTCGCGGTAAGTAGGGTGTCGAACACTAAGAGTGAGAGTTAACCTATATTTCTATCAGTATTTTATTCTATCTAGCTTAGTCTAATTTACTGGATAAACATATGGCTGTACATATTACCTATATTTAAAAGGGGGTTTTCAGCCTGAGAGACTGGTACAGGTTTATGGTGACAAATATCAATTCTAAGCACAATACACACTAAAGCAAATAAACACAAGACAAAAGACGGAATAAGCAAAAAAAATATAAAACTAAATCTGATTAAATGCTGGTTTGCATTAATTAGTGCAATGAATGGCTGCTTATCTCGAGGCGGCATATCATTCTTAAGACTTAGGCGGTACTTCTTCCTAAGACCTAGACACGAACAATCCTGTCACGATTAACGCATTCACATAAAGTATCCTATAGTTTAATTATAATCTACCATAGGGAATTAAAGCAGTGGTGATCCTGTTAATACCCTAGCCCATCGAGACTTTACCCACTTATTGCTTGATGTTGTTTTATACGTTGGTAGTCCACCACCAAAATCAATAAAAATTAATAAATGAACAATATTGGTTGAACAATATCGGGTCACCTGCCAGTCAACTAAGCTCATAATCAAAGAGTAATGATAAGGTGTCATTTGTGATCCTATTGGTTCGATCATATAAAACACAACATGGAGAGCCATCCTAGCATCTAGGTTACTGGTTAGGTCTCCCTAGACCCAGTTAAATGATAGGTCGCATGTATAAGCACATAAACAAGTATAAGGCGATAAACATAATTAAACAACAATGATAAATTAAGTAAAGCCGGATTAAAACAAACCAAACATTATAATCTTCATTAACATGGCTAATACCCGAGGGTATTAGCCACAATCATTGTCATTATTACAAACATGATCAAACAATTAAAAATCGAATGATTAAGAAAGTAAGAATTACACGATGTCTTCTATGGAATTAGGAGTAGTGCTCGACCTTGGCTGCTCTTCTTGGCTTGATAAATTCGACTTTAGTTGTATACTATACAAAGAATGTGATATTGCACACTAAAACTTATTTTTGAGTCTTGTATTTATAGTGTCTAAAATACGCCTGGATACGCCGTATAGGGATAAGTGGATATGGCGTGTAGGGGTTAATTTCCTTGGAGTCCGCGATAAGATCAAATCAATTAAGATAATTACCATCAATCATATTAAATGCGTATCTTTGACTGATGAACAGTTGTGCATACGGCGTATTGGTTGTAGTGGATACGCCAGATCGGGAATTGATCATTACGCGTTTCTTGTGCTGAGCTGGCGCTGATACGCCGTATCTTCATTGCTAGATACGACGTATAGGTGCAGAAAATAGTATTCTTCAAATGTCTTTGTTTAAGCTCTAGAATTACGCCTTTTTGCTTCTTCTTCACAAGTGACTCCATAATTAATGCAATAATAAACTTTAAGCAATTAAGTACCAATATCTTGCAATAATTATATAAAAGTGGGTAAAATTCATGGGATAAATGATAGTAAAGTATGACGTTATTTGATGATATCAGCGGTGGAATATTGTACCCAGTCTGTTAGTTTGATATTGAACCAAGTCCATTAGCTCAAGAGTGTAACAAGTCTATTAGCTCCACAAACGGTTCATGATTGTAAGGATTTGTAACGGCAAAAAAGTAATAACTTAAGAATGAGATCAAGTGGTTCAAGCGAGGCTTTAAGATTTTTGTTGAGTGATAAGACACCATTGTGTTCTAGATCTTTTTAACGGATTTCGGTGATTATCGGGTTCGAGTTCATACTCATTTCATATCGGATACAAATAAGCCCACTCATTTATAATTCATTATTTACATAAAGAAGTGTCCTAATTTATGTAAATAAGAAATGATAAACTTATGGTTTGGTGATTTACAATTTATTTATTTAAATGAAGAGGCGTCCCAATCCATTCAAATAAAGAGATTATAAATCATCCTACTTAAGAATTTCTGATGCAATATGCGTACTCACCTAACCTTCAAGGTGGTTGATGACATGACAATGCAGGTGCTCTAATGAATATGGGACGAGTGTTTAAAACTCGTCTTCAGAGACGGGGAGTAAAACAATCAGGGGAGATCGACATAGTGTTCAAAATAGTTGATGAGTATACGGTTAAAGTAGATAAGATAAAGGTTTTTATGGACGAGTTAACATAACAATTATCATATCAATCCTCCTATTACAAGTCCCGCCCATACAAGACTTGTAATACTTAGATTCACACATAATTCCATGTAAACAAAACTGTGATGGGTTTCGTGCAAAACGATATTGTATAAGGTTATGAAAGAAAGTTTTAGAGACCATTGTATAACTTACAGTGTCTGAGAAATAAGTGAGACCATTGTGCAACTCATAATGTCTGAGAAGTAAAATGAGACCATTGTGTAACTCACAATATCTGAGAAGTAAGATGAGACCATTGTATAACTCACAATGTCTGAGGTATACGATGAGACCATTGTATAACTCACAATGTCTGAGGTGTAAGATGAGACCATTGTGTAACTCACAATGTCTGAGGTGTAAGTCCCAATATTTATATAAGTAACTTTTATATTAAACACAAGCGTAATATATTCGAAAGAGAAGGTAAGTATATATACATATATATATATATATATATATATATATATATATATATATATATATATATATATATATATAAAAGTGAAGCGTAAATTTATTTTGAATAATATTTTACCAAGTTTAAAAATTATAAAACTCGTTACCGATCACTAACTAACGGGTAGAGAACCCGGTCGTATGTAGTGCAGTAGTTTGGTAAATCCGAGGTCGTCCCAAGAGCTAAGGTTTAATAGTTCTAATTTGATTATTGTCACGTTTGAAAATGGTTTTAAGTTGATTTTAAGAATTACGGAAAAGTAAATACAGTAAAGTAAATAGATATAAGAATTCAGGGAGAAAGGCGTGCTAACCTAACCATTTCACTTCCAATGATACGATTACATTTTCATGTGCAATGTTAAATTATAAGTTCTATTAGTGGTTCTAATGTCGACAAACCCAAATTTTCATTTGAGGTTTATCCTATACTTACTCTGCGATCCCACATTCCCCTACGATCACACAAGCAGGGCATCCAAGCTTGCAGTGGTTAAATTCCAACTACCCTTAAGACCAATCTATAATCTAAACCGATTATCAACCCTCTATGAAAGAGTTCCCATACTTTTTAAGTATTTAATGTGACAAAGGCGGTAATCTGGTTAATTCCTACACTAGGGATAGATGTCAAGCTACCCTAGTACCCCACTAATCCTAAGTTCAACATGGTAAGTCTAATATCAAGATTAACAAGATCTAAGCCACCCTCTATACTACCAAAAGATGAGGATCAATGAAAGGCTATAAGGATATCTAACAAAACCATAATTGAACAGGAAATCATAATCATAACAATAGTAGATAAATAGTTAGGCCAGCACTAGGAATGCTTAGCCGCTCATGGTAACAACAATGCAAGAATTAATGAATAAAAACATGGATTGAATCATCATAATTCTTAGAGAGGATGAAATGAACGATTAAATACAATAATTGTGTAAAGTGACTTCTCCCTTAGACCTTTTGATGAAATGCTTCGAACCTTGGAGGTTTGGTTTACCCCTTAGAACTATGTGTAGAGTGGTGGAAGTGAGTGATGCTGAATGAGCCGGAGGAGCGCTCTATTTATAGGCTTTGAAATGTTTACGGCGTAACCCTTGTGAGATGTTACACCGTAATCTTGCTACGTAAGCTTCCAATCATCTAGGCATAAAATGATGTTACATCGTAACCTTGTCGCCTATGTTACCCCGTAATGCTGACTCAGATAAATCATCTCTTGTAAATTTGAATGTTGCGGCGTAAAGTAGGAGTGGCTTTATGCCATAAAGAGTGTGATGACTCATTTCTTTGTTGGAGTATGTTACGGCGTAATCCTTCAGGGGTGTTACGCCATAAACTGCCTCAGACTCTTCACTTTTGTGCGTTTCATGTCCAAACCCCTTGTCTTTTTCTAAAATGCTCACTTGGTACCTGAAAACTAACAGTAAACAATTAAGTAATGTTTTCATACATTAATAACATATTTGTAAGCATTTTTACATTGAATTTGATATTAAAATGTATTAACTATTTGATGTTATCAAATATCCCCCCACTTGACTTCTACTTGCCCTCAAGTAGAACCATTTAGAATAATTCATAAAAAGATTTCCCCAATTTGACTTGAAGAAATGAATTTATAAGTTACTTATGCTAGAAAACATTAGAGCCGAACACCTCACGAAAAGGGGATCCTATAATGCTCATACGTCCCTTGCTTACATTGCATTTAATTATTTTCATCATTAAACCTAGCTCATACGTTGAACCTAGAAGTTGAACCTAAACCTCTTACATTTGAAACCTATAATGTTGAACCCCTAGCTCAAACAGAACCTATAATGTTGAAACCCTAACTCTTACATTGAACCTATAAGTTGAACCCTAACTCATACAATTGAAAAAAAAACCTCTAATTAGTAAAACCCTACCTTATACGTTGAACCTCTAATGTGTAACCTAGTCATACCATTGAACTCTTAATGTGTAACCCTACCTTATACGTTGAACCTCTAATGTGTAACCCTAGCTCATACATTGAACCTCTAATGTGTAACCCTAACTCATACATTGAACCTCTAATGTGTAACCAATAACTCATTACAGTGAACTATGATGTTAGGGTTCAACATTATAGGGTTCAATGTAATGAGTGTAGGGTTCAACATTATAGGTTCTTTGTATGAGCTAGGGTTCAACATTATAGGTTCAACGTATGAGTTAGGGTTCAACATAATAGGTTCACCGTACGAGTTACGGTTCAACATTGTAGGTTTAATGTATGAGTTAGGGTTCAACATTATAGGTTCAATGTATGAGTTAGGGTTCAACATCATCGTGAGAAAGAATGAAGTGGATCCTAGTGATCATGTTTCAAATTCTGTTATGATTTCGTTAATATACCTAATGTACGCATCCCCTTTGTTGTCAAACATGACAAGACACGTCTATTGGTTTTGTGGTTGAACCACACCGGAATATTCTTTAGAGGGGCTACATAATCTTAAAATGCGCGCTCAGGTATTTTGGGCTTCTGGAGGAAGTTATCCTACCTATAGTTTTTAAGAAAATGATGTCACATAAAGAAAATCCGTTGAAACATCTAATGTATAACCGTAACATATATAAGATGGCTTTGAAATATGGATATATGCGTGTTAGCTTCATACTCAATCAATAGTTATACATTAGAACCTTTAATGTGTAACCCTAGCTCATATTGAACCTATAATGTGTAACCCTATCCTTATACGTTGATCCTCTAATGTGTAATACCACTGCTCATTACATTGTGCACTCTAGTGTGTAACCTCTACCTTATGTTACGAATCATAACCGAAGTCGAAACATGATCACTAGGATTCAACTTTAATATTATCTCATGATGATGTTGAACCCTAACTCATACATTGAACCTTTAATGTTGAACCCTAAATCATACATTGAACCTTTAATGTGTAACCCTAACTCGTACGGTTGAACCGAGAAAACCAAACCGACTGAACGGATGACGCGTTCCGAATGATAACCGGAGAATAACATATCAATTATGATAAACGATAATAAATAAAATTAGTTATTATTTATAAGATACTATAATTATAAAAAAACCTTATTAGTATTTATATTATAAATGTATTCAATTTTACATAATTTTTAATAAGAGAACACTTCCCCAACGACATGTCGGGGTAATATATTTCATCGATGGGGAACTTTTTTGTTAGCGCAGGCCGCTGGCGGGTACCTCCAATAATTTTTTCAAATAAGCGGCCATTTTCGCAAAAACCGAAAAATGAAAGTTCCCCAAAGACATGTCGCTGGATAGTCGTTGACAAGTCAAAGTTATTAATCGTTTTCCCAAGCGACATGTTGTGAGGGATTGTCGCTGGGGAATAAACCTTATCATTTAACAGGTCGCTTTTCTCACAGAGGACCTAAACCGTTAAAAACACCAAAAACATCTCTTTGACGTTATTATCATCAAAAACCCACAACCACTCAACCTCTCATCGCCACCATCACCCACACCCAACCACTCATCGCCACCATCACCACCACCACACCACTCATCGCCACCACCATGGCATAACCCACCACACACGAGCACCTCCTCCTCTAAAAGTTTAATTCTTTTTCTCTTAATCCTCTAAAATGATAATTCTTGGTATTTGTGGAGTAGCGTGACGACAGCGGGGATTTTTTTTTGGGCGGGGCAGCGGGCTTTTGGCAGGGAGTTGGCGGATTTTGCGGTGGCAGCGAGGTTTTTGGCAGGGGCAGCGAGTTTAATAAGGTGTGCTCTTTTTTATCTTTAGGTATCCCCAGCGGGACATGTCGGTGGGGATGGTAAAAACTTATTATTTTGTTTATCCATAATTTTTGTATTGGCGGGCAGCGGGTTTAATAACGTTGGGGATTGTAAATTTTTTTTATCCTTTATGACTTGTTTTGGCTTTTAGAGGATTAAATTCGGAAAATTTCCCCGTTCTGAATTGATCATCCATTGAAACCAGTCCGAAAATTATTTATTAGAAATTAATGTCGGGAAAGTCACCAGGTTTGGGACGGCTTTTTTAATGTTTTTTCTCAATTTATGGATATGACTGCGTAGTAATTGGTTTATATTTGAGATGTTTTCGACAGTGTTTCTCCATTACTCCTAGACGAATATGTCTTTAAACACATGTATTTGGGGAGTGAAGGGAAATGCTGCCAAAATTTCTCAAAATAGTAAATCAGTTATATGCATTCATATATGAGACGAATCATTAAAAGAGTGGGTTAGGATTTGCCTTTCATAGTGCACTAGGTGATCAATAAACATCTAGGATTGCCTTCCATAGTGTCTACCATGTAAATAACAAATGAATAGATAAAAGTAGGTATGGTATTGATGATAGTGGTGGTTAGAAAAACCTCGTAGTTCCATGAATTTATGACGGTGTATCAAAAATTCGTCGTACATTTGCACGCAGTTAGGTGGAATAGTGCGGGGAAAATTAGATGTCCATGCAAAAGATGTCGAAATTTATTATTTCAAAACCATTCGAAATGGAGTGGAGATATATTACCGATAACGGGGTGGGGACCACTTTATACCGTTAGGGACAAGCACGGTGAAACCGGCTCTACCTATGCCACTGCTTCAGCTACACCTACGCACCGCCTCCTATGAGTGACATGACAGCGTTACTCGATGAATCTTAGCTATATTCCTCTGAATATATGAACACAATGAAAACTACACAAGGAGATATTGGCGAGACAAGTAACGTATCTGACTCAAGATACACGTAACGAGTTTAAAGTGTTATATTCCTGTGGCCACTGAGGCGCTGTAACCCCCCCCCCCCGGTTGTGACCATGTGACTCGTTAGCTTTATAGACAAGTTTACCCTATTTTAAGGTTAAAGGTAATTGACGGAATTCTATATTCAATGAAATGTATAGGAGTGGTTACAATATGCATTACCCGAAAGTAAAGGGATACAAGTTCCACCGGTCATACTATGCCATAAAGATGACATTTAAACACGATTGTGTTCGGGTACGAGTCGATACATGCTTGTGAAACGATTGTTGCTTATTCGGGGAGAAGTTTACAAAGATTTGCATTTCTGTTCCGGTATGATACGAGTAGATGGAAGACAGTGACACACCGTAGGAAGGAGTCCTGGTAGGTGTTGCGGTACTTTCCGATCCTTTCCTAGATGACAACGTTTTGTACACGTTTGACACACTGCAAAAGAACATGATTTGGCCTGCATATGAAAGTGTATGGAGGCCCGGTAAGATTGTAACACCGTGTGATGTGGAGCTGGAAGATGTTTGAAATGAAGTATCAGATTTTGCATATAGAACCAAGAAATGTTTCGACTAGGATTGGTGTGATGATGGTTTCAATTTCGTTCGGCATCCTTAGTCAGAAGTACAGCATGTGCCGGTGTATTGACAACATACAAACTGCCTCTCGTGGTTAGGTATGAAAGAAAGGTAATTTTATGCTGACGTGTTAATTCCTGGCCCTAAATCCCCGGGCAAGGACATTGATGTTTACTTGAGGCCTTTGATTGAGGACCTGCAGGTTTTATGGGACATGAAAGTGTGTTGGAGACTAAACATTGTTTCAGGACAAAATTCTCAATTTTGAGAGCGATGGTTCTTATGGACCCATAAATGATTTCCTGCTCGAAGAGTTTGTCTGGGTGGAGTGGGCAAGGTTACAAGGCATGCCTACAGGTAATGGAAGAACAACTCCAATTCTTTGGCGTGAAAACAAAAATAGCTTATGTTTGCTCACAAAAGATTCTTAAGGAAGCCCATAAATGGAGGAGTTTCTCGTGAATTCAATGGCGATACTGATCAAGAGAATCTAAAGAATATCTTGGGGATGTAATCCTGGCTAGCATGCTAGATTGCTTAAACGCGTGTGCCGGGTAAAACAATCGGAAACATGGGGTGTATAAGATAATATGGCAATGTTGAAGTCAGAGCTTAACTGGACTAAACGGTTATTTTTTACGGCTTGAGTATTGGTCTTTTATTTCACTAAGACACAATTTAGGGGGGGGGGGGGGGCCATCCATGCATATCGAAAAAATGTGTTGGAGGCCATCTTGAACATTTGTTAATGAATGACAATCCGAAAGACACTGACAAGCAAGACAAGACTTGCAAAGTTGGGGCATTCGAAGACCTTTGTGGCTAACCAAAAACCACAAGGGGAAGATCGTGAAGCCCCAGGCTGCGTATTCTTTCACACCAGAGAACCGGAAAAACGAGTTAAACTACCAGATGGGTTCGGATCATGCTTCAAGCACAAAGTGACCGATAATGATACATAATTATAAACGGCCTGAAGTTCATGACTGTCATATAATTGAGGCAACGTTTTACTTCTTTAATGGACTTCAAAATTACTTGCCCGAGATATTGCAAAACCGATCATCAAGCTATCTTCCTTGTTTAAGCAACTTGACTCAACAACTTTGATAGGGATGACATGTTGACAGCTCTCGGTCAGGTGGTTGAAATTCTATAGCGAGCTTGAGCGCATATATCTCTGCTTTCTTTGACATTATGATTCACTGCCCTCATTTACCTCTAGAGGCTCTTGAAGGCGGGCCTATTCACCCCCGGTGGATGTTTCTATTTGAAAGATTCATGAAGAAGCTACAAGGTTATGTAAGAAATAAAGCTAAGCCGGAAGGTTCGATCGCTGAGGGTTATGTTGCAGAAGAAGCATTGACTTTAAGTTCTCTCTTATTTTTTGGGATGTACCATGAAAATTTAATGTATCGACGTAATGTGGACCCCTCCCCCAAAGTGTCAGTTTCGGCGTTCACTGGGCGGTATGCAAATTAATTGGTGTACGGTCGTTTTCCTCCTTTTGGTTGCCAAAGAGTTCTATAAAGCGAGATGGTATGTACTTCACCAACAGTACCTGAGTTCGACCGTACAGGTCCCAGTTGCAGAGGTACGTTTTTGATTTTGTAATTTTTTTCTTCTTGAACTTATCATTTTCGACGACTTATTCTAATACATGAATGTTGTTCAGTTTATTTCCAGAAAAAACATGCATAGAAGAATTCACCAGATGGTTTAGGACGCTTTGGTAAACTTAGACTTATTTTGTGTACATAGTGTAAAATTAACGAATATCTTATTTTTTGTTTCTATCTAATCCTATCTTTCTTCATTAGATCTGTGAAGTCACGCAAACAATTCCAAAGACCAGAGGTTGCATCAACCAGCGAGTTATTCGCTTTGGCTAATGGACCATCAAGGACTCTAATGTCAGTAAACGCTTGCGTAGTAGATGGTGTGAGGTATGTCATGCAGAGCCGCGATGAACGTCGCACAACTCAAAACAGCGGCATTTGTGCGCCTGGCCCTGATGGGGAAATGTCTTATGGTCAGCTTCAAGAAATCCTCGAGTTTAAATATTTGTCGTTCAAAGTTGCGTTTGTTCAGAGTTAGTGGTTCGACACTCGCACAATGGTAGTAGTCAACGAAAATTACCTTTAGAAAGGAATGACACAAATCATCGGCTCTGTGAGTGGTGGAAAAATGATCAATACATTCTCGACACAAGTTAACATGTCTTATACCTTGAAGATCCGCCACAAAACCACATATCGCTGAAGGTTCGTCGAACCATGTTAATCATAAAAAGTTTTTCATAGAGGGGTCGTCATCGTGGTAGAGAACGAATGGATTTATACATTGGAAAACTCATCTGATCTCCCACCTTCTACATGGTCTCCTTTATTAGATTACATATAGATGGTGAATAACGGAGGTTGACGGCACCGCTAGATGTCATTATGTTCCTAGCGAAGACGATGATATTAGCGATGATGAGGCCCCTTCCTCATGATTTAGCAGATTCTGATGTTGAAGACCTCATTCAATGATGATGTTGGTGTTGAGAAGTTGATTCTAGTGAAGAAAAAGATTAACCTTGTGTTGTAACTGCAAATTACACTTTATATATTTGAAGGAATGAATGGAATGAATGAATTGTTGTGGAGTGTTTAAATGTGTAATTTATTTTGATATTTGGATTTGTGATGCTTGATTATTTTGTTCATGAATTTCTACATGTTATGCTAATTGTACTTGTACAGATGGCTGATGTTGCACGAGCACATGGCGGGGACGGTGGTGGTGAGGATCCTTCACGTCCACCTCCTACATCATTCGGTTGCGCGGGTTGCTTCATCAACCGAGGTAAGAATTTCTGGATTATTGTAATACAAGCAGAAAGTTGATACCTATATTGAACTTGCTTGCCTTGAACTTTTTATGGACTTTTATCATCATACTTGATTTTGCAGGAAAAGGAAAGCGAAAAGCCCCGTTGGGCGGGCGTGAAGCCAGCAGGAAGTCCCGGGAAAAGCACCGGAACCAAGTATTAAAGGATGCGGTGGCCGCTAATATAGGCTGGCCAATTCGAGATCAGGTTCGAAGACGTGCTGATAACACGGTTGTCCCTACGGTCCCTACTCGACGCTGTGGGGAAAACTACTTCGAGGGGTATGATTAGGAGTATTACCTTTGTATTACCCTTCCTGGTAGAAGTTCCCCGCGGGGGACAAGGCGAGGCTGATGGCCATCTTGGGGTCAGTTATCCTTTTCTGTTATCTTTTTAGCGTGTTCATTTATTTATTGTGTATATTTATCTAAATTCGTTTATTTATTTATATCATATAATAAATTAAACAATTTTAAATAAATTTTTATATTATATTTCTAACTCTGTTTTCAATGTGTTTGTATATGATTGCAGTCTACGTATAACCTCGATAAGCCGCATTGAGTATCGAGCGATGACTAGAATAGAAGGATACATTCAGGCTTAGTTTGGAAAATCATTTAACACCAAATGGCACCTTGAAGAGGGAATCATTGGGATCAGAGGACCCTTGAGACTAGAGCTTATGATTTGGATCGGATCAGGCGGGGCAAAACCCGATGAGTACAGGTTGATGAGTGGGTAAGGGAAAAACATCACTTTCTGGGGAAATGACCCTGCACGACCAGCGGCAGAAACAAATAGGCTGAAAACGGTACAGAGCACAGTGGTATCAGCCATGGATATCGGTCGATCCCTCTCACTCGACATTCTGATGGTAATTATTATTATTATTTTTGATTTTAACATACATATATATATCTGATATATAAATTTTGGTGTGTTAAGATTTGGTCGTTTTTAATAATATTGATTCTTATATGCGTGTGTATGTACAGAAACAGGCGTCGGCAACCCAAGAGGAACCTTCAGAGATCGACACGTTCTATCGTCTGCACACTGTTAACGGTGTATTCCAAGATCCTGAGGCTCTTCGAATGTATGTAAGTATTCTTTCAAACCATACTTTAATGAATCATCGATTAATAATGTAGAACCCGATATTATATGTACTATCTTGTGTTATTGTCATACTACATAGTATAGGATGAGGGAGCTCGAGCGACGGGTGAGCACACACACTGCAGAAATCAACGCGATGGTCAGAGGCGAAATAGCTTCGCTCGGCCACATTCCTGGCGTGGGTTCTGGTAATGCCAGGATTTTTCTCCCTATTTTGTGCCAACAAATTTAAAAAAAAAAACTAATTGGGCCGGCCCAAATTTTTGAGCTAAATTTTTTAGGGTTTTTTGGCCCAGCACTGTAGCTACAGTGCTACAGTGCTTAAAATGAATAGTGCACAGGTCAAAAACTACTTCGTTTAGATTCTAAAATGTGTAATAGTATAATATAATGAGAAATCATAATGTTATGTGTCGGTTTTTTCCATTTGTACACACCCTAAATTTGGTTAAACATTGTTATTGACGCCTGTAGGCACGTGAGTAGCTTGTGGAAATTTAAAAGATAGGATAAGAGAAGTTGAGATCGCCATACACAAAAAAATTAGCATAGACCCAATGAACCAATTCTAGTCACTTATTTTTTTATCAAAATAATAAAAACTCACTTTTCACCTTTTTTTTAAAAATAAAATATCTTGCAAACGGTAAATCGTCAAACGACAAAAAATACACATTGCGACGAGTATTTTTTTATCTTTCAGTAGACATCCACTTCGATATACTTTCGAATAACTTTTTTTTTGATTTTTTTTTTCAGTCACGTCTGAAAAAATCACATGTGATTTGTGATACAAATCAAATATGATTTCATAAAATCACATCTGATTTAATAAAATCACATATGATTTGTGATACAAATCATATGTGATTTTTTCCAGACGTATCTAAAAAAAATTCAAAAAAAAATTCGTCGAAAGTATATAGTGTCGCCCCTCTATAGAAAGATAATTTAATTCTCGTCGCGATGGTATGTTTTGTTTTGCGTAACGATTAACGGTATGTGAGATATTTAATTTTTAAAAAAGAGGTGGAAAGTGAGTTTTTTTATTTTTGATAAAAAAATGAGTGGTTATGATTGGTTCATTGGGTCTATGACAAATGTTGGGTCTATATTGAACTTTTGGCCTCTTAACAATGAATCACTTAACCTCTATTTATAGGCTAAATTCCTTGTGCTTGTAAAGAAAACCCTCTCACCTTCTTAATAGGGGTTTATGACCAATTAAAAGGAAAACCGTTACTTTCTTTTTCCTTAAATGCTATATTAATAACTCATTAAATAGTTATTTTAACTATTTAACATAAATTATGCTTATCACATAAATATATTATATTTAATATATTCTTTAATTGTTTTACGTATTAACGCGTGCGTCCTCGTAGGCTCGAATAAATAATCTGGACATATATTAATTTATACTTGGACATATTTCAACACAAACTAGTCGACCGACGCCGTTAAATTTATGTTTTTTAAATTATGTCTTTTAATTTATGAATTTTAATTTATGTATATTTTTTTAATGTAATGTTTTAATTTTAATGAATTTTATTTTAGTTATAATAAGTTTATTTAAATAATAGTTAATTAGAAAAAATTAAAAAAAAATAGTTTGGCACCAGAAATTCTGGTGCCAACCAATGCCGCTGAATTCTGGTGCAATAGCAATTCTGGTGCCAAACTCTATTTTGCTGACGTGACACCACTTTTTCTCTATGGCACGAGGAGTTTGGCACGACCGCTCCCCGTGCTACAGGATATTTTAAACGACCTAAAGTTATGAAAATATGTATTAATATATTTTTAATTCAACAAAAAGTTGGGAGACAACAAGAAAAATGGTATAATGGTCGATAAAAAAAAGAAAAAGAAAAGATACTGTATATATTTGATATACTATAAGTTTGATAGGAATAAAATGTAAAATCGCCAACAGTTTGTGAAACGAGAAAAGCATTAAGGAAATTAACTAAAAACAACAAATCTATACAAAAACGAGTATTTTCTACAAAACATTAGTATAACATAACTGTATAAACGTAAGCTACAAGGAAGGGATTATATCGGCATCGAAAATTAAATTAAAAATATAACTAATTTTGTATAACAACAATGCTCCACTCATACTATTACACAATAGGGTTTCAATGTGAATGATCTCCGCATGATTTCTTGAGATGGTTCTTCATGGGATTGGATGTGAAATGACTCATTCAATGCCAAGTACTTGTGCAAGTCTTGGAATCGTTATCTCGAGTCTTCCCCTTGAGCTAAAGCTCATCAGAATCATAGTTACAACATGACCGCAACGACAGAAAAACCTTCGCCTAGGAGGAATCGTATATGTTGTGACTCACTGGATGCATATTTGGTAATATCGTAAAATTGATCAAATTTTCATATCTATTTTTAGTAGTGGACAATTAAATTGGGACATCCCAAAAAGGAAACGTGGACAATAAAAATGGGACGGAGGGAGTATTATTTAATTGTTTTACTTATTAACGTGTGCGTCCCCGTAGGCTCGAATAAATAATCTGGACATATATTAATTTATACTTGGTAAGCGTCTAGCAACACGCCAATGCTCCCAGAAATATCCGAGTGTGGTTTCATAAAGTCACGGATAAATGATTTAGGTATTTACAATCCCTTTGTTTCCGATACCGTGTTAAAAATGGATATGGATCAAGGTCATTCCATTATTTAACGATTATGTTTCTCGTATATGTAACTAATCAAGATTACCGAAAATTAATGAGACACATCTACATGAGTTTTCGGGTACGGCCATACACACATCTGATTAATTCTACGAGGGGCCCAGTGGCATCATTCTTTAACATTTGAAGGAACAAATTTTTTATTGACTACAAGTGTCATGTCACCATGCTTCATAATCACTTCTGAAATAATCCTTAATAGCTACCTTATTCAGGATAACAAGAACCAAATCAAGAAGGATAGTCCACACATGCAAGACCTACTTGCATCTCAAGTCTAAGGATTTTATAAAATCACTTACAAGATTTACTTAATAACGCCAATCCATAAATAAGATTCTTGTTAGTTGGGGAAATCCAATATCCATCTTATGAATATCATGTGAGTTTGGTGAACTCATCCTTAATATCTACAATATCACCAATCACTCAGAATTGTCTTAGTTTAACAACATTCCCACATTGTTAATCGACAACGGATTAATTTAGAATAATGAAAATATTATTCATGGATTAAACATGCAAATATAGGACACAATTTAAGATATAAAATAACAAAAATACCAAGTATCATTATCATAAATAAATTGTTCAAACATCCCTTATCCAAATACTAAACACAGATCTACATGAAACCACTAGCTAAACGAAGTCCCATGCTCCTAGCATGTTGAGTAAGCTTTCTATTTGGTAAAGCCTTCGTAAAAGGATCAGCCAGATTGTCATCTGTGTGAACTTTAAGGAGTTTTATTTCGCCCAGTGCAATACTCTCGCGAACATAATGATATATCCTATGGTAGTGTCTGGCGCCCCTCTGAACCCCCGGTTCATTAGCAAAATGTAGTGCAGCTGAATTATCGCAAAACATTTTAATAGGTTTGTTTATTGTTGGTACGATACCAAACGCTGAAATAAACTTCTTAATCCAAACTGCTTCCATCGCAGCTATGTATTCAGCTTCTGTAGCAGACATTGCAGTAGTACTTTGCTTGGAACTTTTTCAGTCCACTGCGCCTCCATTCAAAATGAAAACATATACTGTCTAAGATTTTGTATCATCTCTATCAGTCTCAAATCGAGCATCGCAATAGCACTCAACTCGAAGTTTAGCTTTCGGATTTCCACCATAAATCAAAAACATATCTTTAGTAGTTTCTCATGAACTAATTTAACTGTAAATGTTTTGTTTTCACTTCTTCCAATAAACAGTTTTCAATCAGCCCCATTTAGTAGTATCTCATAAACTTTGAGCTTTGATGAGATAATAGAAAGTATTATATTGTTTAGATCCTAATTTGCCCCACTAGGAGATGGAGATGCATTGGTAACATTATATGACGTTATTGGAGAGGATAATTTTTTACTGCAAGATGCTATGAAAGTAGAACTTATACATTAGTTTTGGTAAAGTTTTAATCAATGTGTATGTTTTTCTTTTGTTTGAAAGGCCCCAATGCATAAGTCCGCTTTAGGTCTTAGAAGAGATTAATCGAGCCGCCTCTCCATGTAATGGCATGGTTTTTGAATTAGACATCAATTAGAATTTTCGTGTTTTCTTATATGGTATATTAATGAAAAAGTTCCATAGTAATTATCAAATAGCTGCTTTCCGTGACTAGTTATTCGGTACTGATAAAACGTCTCTAAAGTGTTTACGATATTATTCTTTTTGTTTTTAACATTGTATTGGCATTTACTCACTTCCTACTTTAATCTCCTGATAATTAAAGAGATATCCATCTGTTCCTCGGTTGAGTATGGCAATTTGGTGCTTTAACTTGTCTGTTGAAGGAGTTAAGGTTGAAGAGCATGGCTGTAATAACTTTGCTTCATTTTGGAATGACAGATATTATCCATGATTTCAGCAGCATACGCTGGTAAAATTGGATGCGAATGATCTCAACCAAGGAACAAGCGTTTGTAAGTCATATAGAAATCCTTAATCAGTTCATCCCTGAATCTTTTTATTTACTTATTAATGATCGTTTGAATGTTGATCTTAATTATTGGAATAAGGATGTCAACAAGCATTTCATACATTCACATCCAACCATTATGATCCAAATAGTCTCTTGATCGATTCTAACTGTGTCTGGTTGGTGTACCATCTTTGCTGCATTTGTAGTTTTTGTTTCTGGTGGCAATTTATCCTTAAGTTGTAAGCAGCATGTTCATTACTTGTTTAATCACTATGATGCATATAGTGATATGATAGTGATTGGTGCCAATCAGTTATTAATTCAGGAACTGCAACCCAAGAAATGCAGGCGAGTTCTGGTATTTTTTACATATCCAAATAACTGAATACATCTTACTGACTCGCAAAAAGATATTTGTGCTTAATGTTCATAAATTATTTGAAATTCATCGGTAGCGGTCATTAATGTTGGAAACAATAACAAATAACACAAACATAGCTATATAGATGATGCATTTATGTTTGTAGTACCCTAAACTAAACTGAATAATAAAGACGAAATGTGATGGCTACAGCTTGATCCTAACACCTTGCAAACCGTCTTCGCTATCAATGAATGATAGAATTTGACTCATCCAGCAAAAGTAGTGTTTCCATGTACGACCACGCAGTAAAATCATCATCCAATTGAAGTAAGACTTCACCATTGTTCCTAAACCCCAATACTCTATAGAACACCGACTTACCCTCAACCTTAACAGTATATGTCTTTGTAAACGAGTTATTAACACCATCTTTATCATACACAATGCAGATAAGCGCGCTGAGATGCGCGCGGCAGAGGGGGGTGGTTCCTAAACCCCAATACTCCTATAATAACAAATACCTGGACTTAACCCTCAACCGTAAACAGTATATATCTTTGCAAACGTTATCAACACCAATCTTTCCCTCATTGGACTGAATCCATATCGTTGGTCACATCCTATATACGTAAGTCGAGTAATCCTTTTAAACTATTAATATGAGCAGAGAGTTCTTCTCTATAAAAAAAAACCTGAAACGGTCGCTTGAACCAATTGTAAAAAATTTCGCTTAATCTCAAAAATTGATCCGCATAATTACCGTAAAATGATACTCTTCGTACCCTTTCTGTTAGTGCTCAAGACTCGTCCATTTACGTTTCCGGCCATTGTTCAACATAGTAAACGAAACTCGGGTTTCGACTAGGTTTGAGCACAGTCCTTAATTTTAACCGTCTCGGAATGGTTACTTGAATTATTTGAAAATTGGTATTCTAGTGCCATCACGTAAACAAACAAATAATTGAAAAAGAAATATAATAGAAGATATTTTTTTTACCGAAGAATCATCAAACTTAGGTAACTCACTTAATACAATAAAATTTTACAAAAATGAGCATATTTTCGGAAGTGACACAAACTAAAAAATTTAATCTTTGTTTCTGAACTTATTGATGATTATACGTCAATTTATCTCTGTAATATGCGCGAGAGAGATATGTGTTTCTTTTACCACTCGTGTTAATTTTTTATATATCACAATTAAGAGAAAAATATCTCTAAATCCTGGAAGAGTCAATATTTATTGGTATTTTTGTTTTTATTAATCTCTCTTGAACTGAAAAGAAAATATATATATATATATATATATATATATATAATATATATATTAATATATATTTTACCTTTGTATATTTGTAATTTGATTTTGATTTCTAAAAAGCGAAACCTCGAAAACGAAAGGTTCTCTAATCACATCGTCAAATGCAAAAACGAACGAATCTAAATCACGAAATCCCTCGCAGCGGGGCCAAAAAGTGATGTGGTCATTCCAAATATCCAATAATAATATTCCAAATCGACCTGAGCCAAAGGTAGTAAAGAGAAAATTCTCGCAAATAAATATAATAATAACGATATTTAGCCGGTATAGTATTACCAGTATCGTTTTCCCCATAAGATTTTATGAAATTGACACCACGTTGAGTTATTTGACATTATTTGTTTTTCTAAAATCCTAAAAGTAGCAAACTAAGGACAATTAAAACCACTTATTTACGGGAAATTTAAACATTCGTTAAAAACTGCAAACGGAAATCCAAAACGGACCTAAGAACCTTAAATTTTCCAAAAATAAACCTAAAATGCATTAATACTTTTAACGAACCCTATTTACGAAAAATATTAAAGAAAACTAGGACAAAAACGGAGTTGAATTGAGCTTAAAATCACTAAAAACGTGAACGGGAATGAATCCCGTTCTTTAAAAGGTGAAATTTTGCAATTTAAACCCTACAGAAGCAAAACTAATTTTCCTAGAAACTATATGATAAAAGAAAATTTTCTAAAAAAGAATTTTATTTTTTTGACTTTTTTATAATTTTTTATGAATTAAAAACGATTTTAAAGAAAATTAAATATAAAAAATACTAAACGTTTTATAAAAATTCTGAAAAAATTGTGAAAAGTAGTTTGAATAGTGAAGAATCTAAGAAAAATATAATTTGTAACACAGCTTATTGAATAAGCTATGTAATAAGCGAAAATAGCTTATTAAATTAAAAGGGTAAAACGTGTATAAAAATTAACTAAAGGGAGATCCTAACGGATGAGCTAATGTAGCACAATGGTGAGGGTGGTAGAGGTCGGGTTCGAGCCTTGCTCACCCGGGGCTTCCCACTATCCCAAGTGTTTTTATTTTTGCCATTTTTTTATAAATTTTTAGAAAACTTAAAAATAAGCAACTTTTGCAAAACAACTATTTTTATAAACCACAAATAAGCACAAAAATAAGCTAAATAAGACAGAAATGCTTAAACACTACTAAGTCCTAAAAAATCTAACTGTTTGCATTTTTTAAGGAGAATAAGCAAATGAAATTGACAAATAAGCTAACACAGACAATAAGCTATGTCTAAAAAGCACATAAGAACAAAAATAAGCACAAATGATAAGCTAGATAGACAGAAAAGCTAAAAAGGGTTAAAAACACTTAAAATTCACACTAGAAAGCAAATAAGCTCAAATAAGCTTATGGCAAAACCAAATAAGCTAAAATGGGTTTATACTAACCTAATAAGCTAGTCTAAACCTAAATAAGCAATAACAATAAGCAGATAAGCTAAAATAAGCCAAATGAACCTTTTGGCCAAAACTGATAAGCCAAAAGGCCAACAAGGACTTTTCTAGCTTAAAAATAAGCTAGCAAAAGGATCCTTATGGCTTAGTGGCTTATTCCACTGAAAAGAGTAGCCAAAAAGCTACAATAAGCTCCAAAGAAAAAGCATTTTGAAACTCAAATAAGCACTTGAAAAGCTTCATGAAAAGGGCATCTCACACAGATTCAACACTTAGAAAAATTTGTAAAAATTAACCAAACAGCACTTTTGAGCTTAAAAATAAGCATTCTATCAGATCCTTTTGGATCTCAAACCTACAAACAGATCAAAATTAGACCCCAAAGAACACATAGCAACAATCTAAAAGCATTTTGAAATAAAGGATAAACCACAACAAGCATTTGAAAAAGCAAAATCTCAAAATCTCAAAATTTCTTAAAACTAACAAATGTAGGCAATGATTCTTGGGTCTAATTTCATTTTAAACTACTAAACTAACACAAAATGATCAAAAGAGGCAGTTAAAAGATATTAAGCACAAACAACTTATGAATCTGAGCTTATGACCTCAGATTCATAAAGCTTACACAAAAACCTATTGAAACTTGATTCAGCCAAATTAAACTTATAAATCCTACTCTTATAAGCTTAAATAAGTGGTTTAAAGTGAGCTTAAAGGACTAAATGGCCTCAAGCAGTACTAACTTGAGTTAGTACTGCTTGACCCAAACACTCCTTTAAGTTGCCCAAAGCCATTTTAAGCTTATAATTTTGAGATTTAAAGAGTAAAATTCAAATACCAGATAATAATAAGCTTATAACAAACCTAATGAACATATTTCAACAATCAAATAAGCAGAAACAATAAGCTAAATACTAATGCTAATATTTTTGGTTTTTATGACTTTTTTGTATTAAAAACATGAAAATTAAGATCTAAACAAACAATTGAACTAAATAAGCATTAAACACAAATAATAAGCAATTATAAACTAATCTAAACTAAAATAAGCAAATAATAAGCAGTATGAAACAGATTAAAGCTAATAGTGTAAATTTAAGCTTAAATGTAAAGTAGAAACTTACAGGAGCCTTTGCTCTAAACAAGGTTAAGATTTAGCTCAAATGAGCTTTCAACAAGCTCTAGCTTATCACAAGGATAAGCTAGTTAAGTCTAATAAGCTCTTCATGGTAAGCATATCATCCAAAGCAACAATCCATCCATACATTTAGTTTTTTTAGACTGATTTTTTAGATTTAGGTAAAGTTAATGACGGATTTTAGTTCAATCTAAGCTTAGAGACTTAGATGAGCTTATTAGAAGCTTATGAAACAGTAATAGCTTATTAAACCATATTTTTGCATAAAATTAGATTTATGAAAAGATCATTTGCACAAATAAAAAACTTAAATTATATTTTGATAATAAAGCTGAGTACAAGTTGAAATAGAGATTACAATAAGCTAAACATTACATTTTAAAAGAAAATTACAATTTAAAAGCTACTCTAAAAAGCTAATAAAACTAAAAACTCTCCTTTGTGAGTGAGGAGAGCCTTCAATTTATAGGTCTGCAGAGAAGGATCTAGACCTCTGCACACAACCCTCTTGATTTGATCTTGGCCTTTCAATCATTGCCAATCATTGGATCCTTTGTTTAAGCTGTTGGATCAAATAAGTGAGCACACGGATTGCCAGCGTAGCATTCCGTGTGTTAGAGTACTTGTGCTTCTTTTGCACTAAATTTAGTAACAAAATTCCTTCCTTGGGTGTTTCCTTGCATCCACGTGTGTCATTCCTTTTGGTGTCTTGGCCAATGAGAGACATTGGTGATGTTTTACTCTGCCAATTCATAACTTGGTACTTGAATCTTTGTTCCATGACATCAATTGGGGTTTCCCCTTTGTTTTGAGGTGAGGTTAAACTAAAAGAGATGATGAATAGTAAAAACAAGATTTCTCGCTTATTTCTTTCTTTTCTTTTTATCCTTTGTTTGACCCAGGAGTGTGTATAGGTTGACTTGGGCCCGGGTATAAAGAATGGGCCTGAGTTTGGGATTTGGGATTGGTTATAAGGTTATGTTATAAAGGATAACATAAACCGGATATCTCTTTATTAGAAAGGAGATAACTGGTGTTAGGATTTGGGCTTTTTTTACCGAAATAAGGATTTAAACTGGTTGATGACAAATTTGGTATTTTTAAGGGTTTTGTCCTTTTGTGGTTGACCAAAGTTGACCAAGGCTAGAAACTTCCGGCTCTTGTGCAGTCTATTCGTTCTCGTGTCCGTGTTTGTCCGGTTTTGACTGTTTTCTTGTGATTTTTGCATTATCTGTACCTACACATACACAAACAACAAAATACACAAATACAAGAATATTTTTTCACATTTTGATCATTTAAGAGCCTTTTGGATATAATAAAGATATGTGATTTCTCACATATCAATCTCCTCTAAAGGCACTTGCAAGTCTAAATCTGCTAAGCATTTCTTAAAGATCAACACATTAAATGTGTCATGAACGCATCTTAGCTCTTGGGGTAACTTTAAAAGATAGGCCACGGACCAACACGATCCACTATCTCAAACGGTCTCACATACCGTTGTGATAGTTTTCCTTTCTTATCAAATCTTACAACTCCTTTCCATGGAGATACTTTGAGTAGCACACGATCACCGACATTGAATTTAAGAGGTTTACGCCTCTTATCAGCATAGCTTTTTTGGCGATCCCGCACCATCTTAAACCTTTCTTTGATTTGCATAATTTTCTCCATTGTCTCTTGCATAATTTCAGGCCCAATCAACTAACTCTCTATAACACCCCATGTTTTCAGGTCTCATAACAATTTCAATAACTCCATTACCTTCCATTCATACGTGCTCACTTTTAATTTAGATCGTTTAGTTAAACCATAATAAGTAAACACTTAACCAAGGCCTTCTAATACCATGAATAAGCCCACGCTTAGGCTTAATAATCTTTAGTTAACATCTTCCTATGACTTATCAAATTTAAAATCAAATGTATGTCATCCATATCCTTTCATCACCACCTAGCAGTTAACTTTAAAGAGTGAATGAGCAAGTTGTATGTTTCTTCACTTGTGAAAGGGGTTGCGCATAATAGGAAATATTACTTAGGTAATTCAGGGGAAACAAATAAAATCCCAACAAGCTAGCAAAACAATCGTGTACTCCCATATTCAAATCCTCATGTACGACAAAAAAAAGAGAATACATGAACCCATCACACAATAACTCTATTAACCCATGTGTAAATCTCAAGCTCCTTTTATAAAAACACACAAACACCCGTGATATGTATATAGGCTGCTATCCCTTGATTTTGACTCCAAGAAATCCACAGTAATCCCCTTTTATTCCATGTGCATTGACCAACTTGAACCCAAGAAATTCTTTACCTCATTTGAGTTAACATTAAAACGTGATTTATAAGTAGATCACTATACCTGCACCTTTTGTTAGTATATGAAGCTGCAAAGCAGAGAGCACCTCCACACACTGCAAAATAGGGGGGGAATATTCATCATACTCTCAATCCACACTCTTGTGAAACTATCAGGCACTATGCACAAAACCCTAAAAACACTAAGAACCCTAACCCTAAACTCGCCCCTTTTTACTTTCTATCTTCTTGTCGAAGTGCAAGCAAGCTAGGTGTATTCTACGGGTTGTTGCAAGAGTATTTGCGGGGCACAAAACGTTGCGGGACGTTGGTTTGATTGTTGGTTCATGAATTGGCTTATACCAAAATTAGGGTTTTCGTTGGTTATTATCCTTCACACAGCCATAAAATTGTGAGTTCACACCTTTTCTTTTATTTTGATTTCATGCATCGTCCTTAGTTTGGTAGTGCTTGAAATCGTTTTAAAAACAAAACCTGTTTTCTATGGTTTCCTGATATGAGCAGAACACTCATTGAAACCCATAAAACACCTTATGTAATTATAAAATGTAGAGTATGTTGTTATAGATTCACGTATTAGGCTCTCTTGAAGATTGAATATATACTTGTTAGGGTTAGTCGAGTGTAAGTTAAAAACCAAACGCGATTTTCCCATGTACTGGTGTGAAACGCATGAACATAAAGAACCCATAATGCTACCCTAAGTATATGAAGTGACAAGTAAAAACTTGAGCCATAGTACGCAGATATTGTAGGCTTAGAAACTCAGCCCCTTTGTAGTGTAGTTTAGACGCACTAATAGTTAGAAAGACATCGCACCTGTTACAGCTTTTTCTTTAAGAACGCAGCTTACACCATGACTTTGCGTACACTATCCGACCCTTAAACACGAAGCATATAGGAACGACTTAATTACTTCCAAAAATAGGACGGGTCGTGATCATTTTGCCCCTGAAATTACTAAAATTCGTCTAGAAAATAAAAAGATATAAGGACCCAAAGTTAGTACTGCTGTCACGCAGTTAATACTGCTGACAGACAACTCGACACCCCTTACTTTAAGCCTTGTTTTGACCCACTTAGACTTAGGCGTAGAGAGAACAAGTAGGGGCATTTCATAGTCGACATGGCATGTTGTATTTAGCAACTTGAATCACGAAAAATGGTTGAGAAATGAGCTCGCAATTTGGATCCAAAGTTAGTACTGCTGTCACGCAGTTAATACTGCTGACAGACAACTCGACACCCCCTACTTTAGCTTCATTTTTGACCACGATATCGACCTCTGCCCCCAAAACTTATAAAAGGTGAATCATAGTAGACCTGGCCTAGTTTTCAAAAGTGTTTTTACTTTGCCCTAACGTTAAGTAACGAATCGGCAAATTGCTTTCAAAAGTCTGACCATGTAAACACCATGAGCTAAAATGACCAATTTATTTTCTAAGTATAAAAACTGCCAAGCAACCCATACATGTTTAGCCTCATTTTTAACGCGTAAAATGACATTTCTAGACAAAGTTCACTTAACGACTATTGTAGACGACCTAACTGAGATTACAAATATGTTTTTACTTTTCCATATAGCCATCTAACGAACCTGAAATTAAATTGTAAACTATCACACCTTCTGTTAAAACTAGATATGTAAAGTTTTTACCTCAAAAGTGAAACGTTAACATTTCGACTAATCAATTCTCATACTTAGAGACCAAACCAAGGGGCTGACCTCAACTAATGAATTAAAGTATATGCAACCTAGTTTCTTAAAAGTCCGAAGTCGTAATTTATATACTTATATTTTAGCCGCGTTGACCCGATAAAGTTGACTACTTTTAAGATAAGAAATTGTTTTAAATATCGTTAATTCAAATATATTTCAAGCACACACTAGGGACGAGATTGCAAGTATTTATATTATTATTTTTCCGTTGAGTGAATATATATTATTTATTCATAGGTTGCGGTTAAAGCCTTTTGCATCGTTCTTCGTGCCACTACTTTGCTTCTACAATATCATACTCATATGTGAGTTTATGTCCCACATTTATACATTCAAAAATTATCAATATCAGGATGAGATCATGTTTGTTAACAAATGGATGCAAGTACATTTAAATTCAAATATTACGAGTTTGCCTAAGTAGCTATAACCCACTATGCCCATTATCATGAACTGTCAATTGTGCAATAGATGTAGTTGTTTATTACATTATGTAAGCGCAAATGTTATGAATAGATCTATTTGGGATTAACATCCCTGTTTCGGGCAAGGTAAGCGCTTGCTAGTATACCGTTTGGCGAACAACTAACGAATACCATTGGCATCCATGTTGTTAACGGGTTAAACATCTACCTAGGGCAAAGTCCATTTATGTTGTATTTGATATACATACATTGTTTAGCTTCGGTGACCATGAGCTTAGTGCATTTTGTTATACATTTTTTGATATTTGTATTTGTTACTTCTATACATGGAAATCATATCTATCCGCTTCATTAAATTTTATAACTATATATCACCAACATATTGTATGACAGTTTAAAACATGTTATCTCAGGTCAAAAAGGTAAAAGTCACGAATACAACGGCTGGTCGTCATTGAATTCATTGTCAGAAAGATTTTGCATGCATTACATATGGCATCAATGTTAAGTTGTGAAATCTTTACTCTTCTAAGACAAACAAGTTAAGCCCATGAGCTTTTTGTAACGAACCATTTATGAAATCCAATGTATCAGTTTTTAAACGACCCTTATAATGGTCGTTCTCATATCTTGTGCGATTGATCTATAAAGTAATACCCCCGAAACATCATATTCCGTTGTGGCCCATTTTGGGGGTGTTACACTCTCTCCTACTTTTGCCCATATTACTGGTGATATGCACTTACGCCCGTACAATGCTTTAAAAGGTACACATTTAATGATCTTGTGGCAATTGTTGTTATATGAAAACTCAACCAATGAAAGGTGAGTATCCCAACTGCCTCCAAAATCCATAACACATGTCCTAAGCATATCCTCTAATGTCTGAATAGCACGCTTACTCTGACCATCGGTCTCAGGGTGGTAAGCCGTACTTATATCTAGTCTTGTACCAAACACCTTCTGAAGAGCTTGCCATAAGTGTGACGCGAATCGACCATCACGGTCTGAAATGAGTGACACTGGTATCCTATGTCCTGCTACAATTTCATTGATATAAATCCTTGTCAGCTTCTCCGTTTTGTAGTCTTTACGAATTGGTAGGAAGTGAGCCAATTTGGTCAATCTATCCACAATGACCCAAATCGCATCATACCCACTGCTGCTTTTAGGAAACTTTGTGACTAAGTCCATTGTTATCTTCTCCCATTTCCATTCCGGAATTTCTGGCTGCTGAAGTAATCCTGAAGGTTTCTGATGTTCGGCTTTTATATTAGAGCACGTAAGACACTATGTATTTTGATGTTATTAAGAGGTTTGACAAACAAGTATGGCATTGTATTGACTTTTGGTGAGGTCAAACTTATGAGAGTGTGTGTTGATAAAGGGGAATTAGAGACTGTTTTAGGTCAGCAGCTTGTTGGGCTTTTTACGAATTATTTTTAACTTGTGGACTAGTGTACAATTCATTATAAAGGTAGAAAAACATTTGTAGAGTATGTGGCGAGTTAGATAGATTTTTATCTCCTTCGAATGAGTGAGACATGGCTGAAATATCAAAACTAGTCAAATCTGTACTACTATTTGGAAAAGGAGTTTAACTCTAGGTTTTTCCATTAAAATGTTGGAATAAAAAGTTGATCCCTAGAGTATACACATATAACTAACACCTCCAATTGGACTCACCTTAATAGCTATCATAGATTATGATTTATGGCCGTTTTCGTAAAGGGTTAAAATTTTGGAAATAAACTGTTTTGGGTAATCAAGGGTAAAATAGTCTTTTCACATGTTTCTGAAACACTTGACTATATGAGGCCTACATTTTTGGAAAATAAATTCAAAATACTTTCAGTAGGTGAAAGCCTTGTATTTTTATCACTTACGGATTAGAATGTAGAGGTACGGGAAGTTGAGTTAATTTCAGAATTTGGAAATTTACGTATGGACTTTAAATTGAAAACGTATATGTTAACATTGATAAAATAGGAGTTAAGGGGTAAAATTTAATGCATGTCTTAATACCTATAAGTTCAGGTTAGACGTTGAGTTTTGAGTAAAATTTCTTCGAAAATCCGAGTGCAATGCCATGCTTATTTTGGGACACACACTTTATAACACTTATTTTTTTTACGTATTGGTTTATACTTTATCGTTCTAAGTCAAGCCACATCTTTTAGGTGGTACTTAGGAGTTTTCGCGTGACCGTCGATCCGCTTGCTTTCTCATTTCATCTTGCTTTTATTGAGTTCATAGCCTCACCTTTTCTCTTTTAATGGTTTTGCAAAAACTGTTTTCGGGGTGAGAATACATGCTCGTTTTACCAAGTAAACTCATTGATTTCTACTACATAAGTTACATGACGATTTTTCCTAAAGTTTTTTTACTTGTTTATTACATGACTTTTAATACATGGTTGATTACTTATGAACTTACTAAAGCTTGATTTGCTTACTACATGATTTGAGACCATTGAATATCTATACATATGAAAATCATGAGTTTTGAACACATTATTTGTTTTGCTATGGACACAAGTGTTTTTCAAACTGTATGCTATCTAGATTATTGCCTGAATATTATTGCATAAGTTACTGCAGTTGCCATTTAATTCCCTACCAATCATGAATCGTTAATTGCTAATGTAGCAAGCGCGAGTATTATGGATAGATCTATCGGGACTGAAAATCCCCACCTTGAATTTTTGGTCACAAGTTGACCATGGTGCATTTAACATTGTAAGGATAGTTAGGTTGTTGGCAAGCATCCTATATTTCCCTAGGGCACAAAACTAGTCAAGGTTTCGGGGTCATGAGCTTAGTGCAATAATACATGTTTTGGACAATCGAATTTGTTTCGTAGTCTACTATTACTTAAATCTTGTGGTCCACTACTGGACATTACTTGATTTATTGAAGAACTACTTGGATTTTAGAAATAATACTTTGAAATTTTGTAACGCTACTTTCTTACTGAAATATTACTTGAATTATTTCAACACTGCTTTTACTCAAACTTATGAATTCACCAACGTTATTGTTGACATTTTTACATGTATTTTCTCAAGTTATTATATTGCTAGTTGTGCATTGGGAGCATTCGAGTCGTGCGGATATAAACATTTTTGAAGGCTTTATAATTTGAGTTCCATTCGACAAATGTTTTGAAAATGTTTTCTATTATATTTCAAATGGGACCTATACATATCAAGAGATGAATAACAACTTGTTTGAAGCTTTTTATGATTTATGTTTCAGGAGCTGGCCCATCAACTACGACCATACCCTATATGTTCTCAACATTACCACCCGTGCTAACTATGACACCCGCCACCCACCATCATACACCTCAATCCGAAATCCTATCCGTCGTTTGGTGCACCGTTTGCTCACATTGTCTGTTGCAGGTAGGCACAGTGAGAAGGAGAAGGTCACTCTAGATAACCTTTTTCTGTTACATAGCATGGATGGAGGAGTCAGTGTTGATGTTCCTTCGCATGTGGCCAAGTTTTTGTGTGATAAAGCGAAGGGGTCTAAGAGGAGAAGCCCAATTGTGGGGGCACATTTAATTGGGAACATTGCTAGCTATTATGGTTTAATGACATTGGGAGCTTTGATGAATGTTACATTAGGACCTGAGACCTCCTCTATGAGTGTGGCCAAGTTGGTTGATCTGGGCATATGCAGGTACAATGGTCTAGGTATTGGTGAGATGGTTGCTGAGATCCCTGAGGTTGCTGGGGACGATGATGATGGAGCCGGACATGCTGAGATTGGGGGAGTAGGACGCTACCCCAACATGATTATGGGCTACTAGCTTTATTTTTATTTTATTTTACACCATCTTTACATTTTTAGCACATGGGTGGCCTTTTGTTGCACCCTCTTTTCTTCATATGCAAATGCTACAGGGGTTTATATCTTTAATTATTGCCCATGCAACATTTGATATTATACGTACATCCCCCACTTGAGATAAACAATGTCGAAAGTGGTAACATAGGGGGGTCTTGATAGATCATAACTGATTGGTCTTCCATGAAAGTATATAATTCTCGTTCCCATTCCCTTGAACCATGGACTTAAATAGCCAGAGATTTCAACACAAAGAAAATAAAGACTACAGTGTAGGCTAAGGTAAAATGGTGAAACGAAACATATAGAGTGGGTTTAAAACATAGATTGGCTCAACATGGGTGATCTAGGGGTATCTTGCACTAAAAATGAGTGCAACAGAAGGGTTTATCACGGGAGGTCAACAAGTTAGTGTTACAAGTCGATAAACACACACATATAGGCTATTTGGGTGATTTCCTAAGTGTTGCATTTTTGAACTATCTATTCCTGCTAATCAATTAGGTCTCGAATTGATGTACATGCCAAGTTCTAAAGTCTACATTACTACTGGCACATTCAATATTTTGGTGGATTTTTTTTAATAATATGATAGAAATGGAATATTAAGCTTGAATCTCACTAAGGATAATGTGCATTCGGCAAAGATTAATTCTAGTTTATTTAAGAAAAATTTATCAAAAAATTTTAAAATTGGCATAAATTTCACAGAAAACTAGAAAGTTTGAAGGCATGATCAAGTGTTTAAAATTGTTTCTTATGTCTTTTCCTCCCCCAACTAGAATAATACAAAGTCCCTTTTGTATTTAAAAATAGAAGAAAAAGATATAAGAAAAACTTCCCTCGTGGTAACGTGTAAACGATATGTCCATCAAATGAAGGAACTGAGGGAGTTGATTGGATCGGTCCAATTAAAGAAAGCCCAGTAATGTAAATGGGTAAACCATATTTCTCTGCACAAGTGGTTACAACGCAACACTAAATGCGCTTACGCCGTAACATATGTCTGATCAAGAATTCCTCCAAACACAACTGTGAGTAGCAACAATAATAGATAAAAGTGATAAACTCCTAAGAATTCAAATTATTACAAACATAAAGGAAAATAGTATCAAATTGTTCTGGGTTCAAATAAAAACAAAGAATCAGTCTTCATTCATGTCATCCTGGTTGCGAAAGGTGGAAGAATGAGCGTCACCAGACATTCCAAATTGGCTAGCTGAAGGAGAAGGAGCAGTATAGTAACTAGGAGTGCCAGATATGAAATTCACACCCTGCTGAACCCCAAGATCAGGAATGTCCAAAACATAAGAATAGTGGGTTCCATCATAACGGGTGTGATCGATGTGGTGATGAGCTAGAAGCTATGAAAGGTGATCAGTATTCCATGAAATGAACCTTTCCTGCTCAGTTCGCCACTGTCCAAACTCTTCATAGAACTGGTCATACTGCTCAGACATCCCCGATACAACATAAGTGAACTCATTGACATCGTTTACTATCTCTCTTAGTCTTTCATCCATAGCCTTGAGCGTATTGGCATTGGACATGTTGGGGTGGCATCCAACTCCCCCAATCTCAGCCTGTCTGGCTCCATCATCATCTTCCCCAGCAACCTCAGGGATCTCAACAACCATCTCACCAATACCCAGACCATTGTACCTGCATATGCCCAGATCGACCAACTTGGCTACACTCATAAAAGAGGTCTCAGGTCCCAATGTAACACTCATCAAAGCTCCCAATGTCATTAAACCATAATAGCTAGCAATCCTCTTAATCAAATGTTCCCCCACAATTGGGCTTTTCCTCTTAGACCCATTTGCCTTATCATACAAAAACTTGGCCACATGCTAAGGAACATTAACACTAACTCCTCCATCCATGCTATGTAACAGAAATAGGTTATCCAGAGTGACCTTCTCTTTCCCATTGTGCCTTCCTGAAATAGACAATGTGAGCAAACGGTGCTATGTAACAAAAATAGGTTATCCAGATCTGCAACACCCCCAAATTCACAACGCAACGAAATACCACTCGGGGTGCTACTTCATAGCATAAAGTACAAGTTACAAAAAACGACTCTAAGTGAGACATTTTGAAAAGTCAACCATCGATAATTTTTATAAAATATCAGAGTTACAATAGGTCCCATTTGAAATATAATAGAAAACATTTTCAAAACATTTGTCGAATGGAACTCAAATTATAAAGCCTTCAAAAATGTTTATATCCGCACGACTCGAATGCTCCCAATGCACAACTAGCAATATAATAACTTGAGAAAATACATGTAAAAATGTCAACAATAACGTTGGTGAATTCATAGGTTTGAGTAAAAGCAGTGTTGAAATAATTCAAGTAATATTTCAGTAAGAAAGTAGCGTTACAAAATTTCAAAGTATTATTTCTAAAATCCAAGTAGTTCTTCAATAAATCAAGTAATGTCCAGTAGTGGACCACAAGATTTAAGTAATAGTAGACTACGAAACAAATTCGATTGTCCAAAACATGTATTATTGCACTAAGCTCATGACCCCGAAACCTTGACTAGTTTTGTGCCCTAGGGAAATATAGGATGCTTGCCAACAACCTAACTATCCTTACAATGTTAAATGCACCATGGTCAACTTGTGACCAAAAATTCAAGGTGGGGATTTTCAGTCCCGATAGATCTATCCATAATACTCGCGCTTGCTACATTAGCAATTAACGGTTCATGATTGGTAGGGAATTAAATGGCAACTGCAGTAACTTATGCAATAATATTCAGGCAATAATCTAGATAGCATACAGTTTGAAAAACACTTGTGTCCATAGCAAAACAAATAATGTGTTCAAAACTCACGATTTTCATATGTATAGATATTCAATGGTCTCAAATCATGTAGTAAGCAAATCAAGCTTTAGTAAGTTCATAAGTAATCAACCATGTATTAAAAGTCATGTAATAAGCAAGTAAAAAAACTTTAGTAAAAATCGTCATGTAACTTATGTAGTAGAAATCAATGAGTTTACTTGGTAAAACGAGCATGTATTCTCACCCCGAAAACAGTTTTTGAAAAAACCATTAAAAGAGAAAAGGTGAGGCTATGAACTCAATAAAAGCAAGATGAAATGAGAAAGCAAGCGGATCGACGGTCAGGCGAAAACTCCTAAGTACCACCTAAAAGATGTGGCTTGACTTAGAACGATAAAGTATAAACCAATACGTAAAAAAAAATAAGTGTTATAAAGTGTGTGTCCCAAAATAAGCATGGCATTGCACTCGGATTTTTGAAGAAATTTTACTCAAAACTCAACGTCTAACCTGAACTTATAGGTATTAAGACATGCATTAAATTTTACCCCTTAACTCCTATTTTATCAATGTTAACATATACGTTTTCAATTTAAAGTCCATACGTAAATTTCCAAATTCTGAAATTAACTCAACTTCCCGTACCTCTACATTCTAATCCGTAAGTGATAAAAATACAAGGCTTTCACCTACTGAAAGTATTTTGAATTTATTTTCCAAAAATGTAGGCCTCATATAGTAAAGTGTTTCAGAAACATGTGAAAAGACTATTTTACCCTTGATTACCCAAAACAGTTTATTTCCAAAATTTTAACCCTTTACGAAAACGGCCATAAATCATAATCTATGATAGCTATTAAGGTGAGTCCAATTGGAGGTGTTAGTTATATGTGTATACTCTAGGGATCAACTTTTTATTCCAACATTTTAATGTAAAAACCTAGAGTTAAACTCCTTTTCCAAATAGTAGTACAGATTTGACTAGTTTTGATATTTCAGCCATGTCTCACTCATTCGAAGGAGATAAAAATCTATCTAACTCGCCACATACTCTACAAATGTTTTTCTACCTTTATAATGAATTGTACACTAGTCCACAAGTTAAAAATAATTCATAAAAAGCCCAACAAGCTGCTGACCTAAAACAGTCTCTAATTCCCCTTTATCAACACACACTCTCATAAGTTTGACCTCACCAAAAGTCAATACAATGCCATACTTGTTTG
>BQNB010052288.1:0-40570 GCA_026074375.1 Tanacetum coccineum
GGTGCAATATTTGTAATGGTTGACTGATTGAACTAATTGTTTTGGTCTTACAAGAAGCTATGTGTTGCTTTCCCTTCAGACAAGCAACACAGGTTTGATTAATTTCAAAATTTTTTGAAGGTAAACCTCTTACAAGGTTTCCCTTTACTAGTTTATTCATTGTTTTGAAATTAACATGTCCAAGTCTCCTATGCCAAATATTAGATTCATCTGGTGTGGATTTTGCAAAGAGACAAGTGAGACCTCTTTGAGGAATAACATTCTTTAAATCAACACTGTACATGTTATCCTTTCTAGAAACTTTAAGCAAAACATGACTTTCATCAGTTAACTTAAAGTCTGGAGACAGAACAATACATTCAGAATCAATGAAAAGAACACTATTCTTCTTGTCACACATTTGTGAGACACTGAAGAGGTTAAACTTTAGTTCTTTTACAAAATGCACATCTTCAAAATCCAATTTATCAGTTTTTATTTTACCTTTCCCAGTAATTTTCCCTCCTTTGGAATTACCTCCAAAGGCAACAAATCCTCCATCAATTTATTCATAATCTGTAAGATAGGATCTGTCTCCTGTCATGTGCCTAGAGCCCCAATATTATTTGATCAAGATAATACGGTTACATCAATGAACTGTAACAGGGATCAAGGAAAACCTTGATTACCTTGAGGTTACACCAACTCTATACTAGACGTCTACATCTCTAACACTTTGTGTACACACACACTTTTCTAGATGCCAAAGATCTCTTTATATAGGGAGAGATCATAACTTACAAAGGAAGATAATAAATACAATAAGGAAACTAAATCTTTTAATCTTTATCTTTATTCTTCTTGAGCATATCTTTTAGTATCTTCTGATATCTTCCATCTTTTGTAGAATATACTCCACCAGCTTGAAGAATCTCTTATTGTCGATTTAGGTCCTTTTCCTTTAAGTCCTTCTCGTTTCATTCTTGTTTTGTCTTATCAACTCAAATATAATTCCCAACAATCTTCCCCTAGTTGATAATGACAAAACCAAATAAGCACAAACTTCCCCTGAAGTTAATATACGAATGAAACTTCCCCTTAAACTACCAAGGATCTACAAGTTGCAAATCATCAAATCTTCTTCCCCTTTTTGTCAATATCAAATAGGAGACTAAAGTATGCAACTTTGATCTTCACAACTACGAACCACTATCACACTTCTAATTCAGCCTTCCAACAACTCAAATTACCCTCCATGACGCGCCTTTAAGATAAATGAACTTGAGCAGTAGAAACTTAAACTAGCAGTAGTAATAATAACTATCAGTAGTAAAAACCTTCACCTTAATGTAGCAAATAAATGGTTAAACATTTTAACATTAAGCTTCCCTTGAAACCCATATGTTAACTATTTCTTAGATCTTCAATCCTGTAGGCTCTATGTAATGATTACTGATGAAGTACACTTGATATACCAAACTTAAATCTAAAGTAAAATCTCCCAAATTTGTTACTTAAGCTTGCACTATTGTAGATTGAAGAATGATGTAGAGAATTTGTGCTGATCAAATCTCTAAAAACACACCACCTCTTGAATTTATCCACATCGACATCTTCGTGTGACACTGAGCACTACAACGTAACTCCTTTAAGTGATAGTTTACCAGGTCCTCAACCAACCACCCCTTGACCGCTGGAAACTAGATAAACCAAGTCCCAATCATAAACCGTAAATGTTCAAGCAAGTTATCATTGAAATCATGCAACCACCCAACACTGATTTCAAGATAAAATAAGTAAACTCCTTCGTAAAACTTACTTCAATCTCAAATAAGAGATACCAAATAAACTCCGTAACTAATTTTTTCAATAAACCTAAAAAACAAGCCTTTTAAACGTTTAAGAACATTTAAACCAATCACCAAAATACTTCTGACCTGTGTGTGTACCCTTCTTGTTCGAAATCTTGTATTAATATCATATGTGAAGGCAGCATTAATATGACTTGGAATCACAACATGCACCAATAGTTGTATACTATATAACACAGCATGCATGATTTCTTAAGCTCAATATAACACGCAACCTTGTGCCAATAACGTGTGTAGGATTTCAACTTCTATCTCTTCACACCTTCAATGCACAATATACAACTAGTACCTTCTTTGCTTTCCATGTGCGAACAACAGTAGCTTCCTTTTTCTTTTACCTTGTGGTCTTGAGCAAGCAGCATAAACTTTTCTTGGTAGCAACACTTTGCAAACATTAAAACCCATGTATTTGAAGCCCAATTGTTGCTGTACCAATAAACTCCAATAGCAACATTAAAAACAAGCAGTTTATAGACCCAGTAATATCACTCTTTCTTGAGGTTGCGACAGCAGTAGTAATAACATCATATATACGCACAAAGATGTATAACGCATATAAACACCCAATAACATATATTAGGGTTTGGTTCTTCTCACACCAGTTACCATACAGCCATAACTATCAACAAATCCATACCTGCTGCTGCATCTTGAATTAGGGTTTCGAGTAATATCACATCACTCATCCAAAACATTGCTGCAACCTGCTGTTTATATAACCAACGATAGCAGGAACCTTATTACGTCCAAAACCCTTTATAACACACTCCACCTTTTCTTGTCTTCGAGTGCATCTTTTTAGCACTAGATTCTGCCTCTTTAATAACAGAACCATGCTTCATTCTTCTATACCTCATAAATGATACCAATGGTAGAAGCAAAACTATCTATAAAGATAAAATACTAACGACACCATGGATCACGATCAAGAAACAATAAACCTTTACACGGAAAAAACCTTACAAAAATATGATTTCTTGATCACGTCAACAACATCTTCAATCGTATGAATCATTCCCAAATCCCATGATCCCCGTATGATGTACCCAATTACACAAAATCTTCTTGAATCATGAAACCAGAAACCATTCATTATGAATTTACCGAATTAGCTATTTTGAATTAGGGTTTTTGTGAAACCCCTTGTTTCATCGAATTTAACAAATTATTGAAAAAGAAAAATGAATTCGATGTGAAGAAAACCCTTAATAGTAACAATGATTTACAAATCGTATTGCATACCAATTAAGGTAGAGAGGACGATTTTAAACCTTGTTATACCAATTAAACTTCAAAACCCTAGAAAACTTTTTAACCACAAAACGAATTCTTGAAAAATTAGGGTTTTAGGGTTTCTTCAAAACCTTGTAGATCCTAGATCGAGAGCCACGAGGCTGAACACTTAGCTACTTTTCGAGGTTATTAGTCGAGGGGGATTGAGATTCTTAGTTTTCTAAGTGCTTACTTGTAGCATTGCGTGAGGACACGCAATAGTTTAGTATGGGGGATTTTGGTATGTGCTTAATTACACATACCATTTTCCATTAAAACCGGACTTAAATGACCAAAAACGTACCAAAAATACATTGTATTTGTATGTTTTCACTTATATTGTGCAGGAAACGGATATCCGAGAAAAGGACAAAAACGAAGCCAAAAACAACAAAACCGAGCACGGAATGGAAGAGCGTGAAAAAGACAAAGTCAAAATCAAAGTCAAAGTCCAAAAAGTCAAAGTCAAAGTCAACCCCGACGAAGTCAAAGGTCAAAGCCGAAGCCGTAACCGAAGAAATGTTAAATGGGCCCACCCGTACCCATCTAATGGGCCGGGTCAGCCCATTTAAACATTATGAAGACATAAAAAAACCCAAAACCCTCTTTAATGTTAAAACAGGCCCATATACAAGCCCAAAGCCCAAACCATTTAACTGCCGTTAGCCATATAACCCTTAACAGCCTTAACTCGTTAGTCCTAAAGGACTGTGGGTGCAAACCCACCATACACGTTCAGGGACTAAAATTGCCAACCCACAAAACCTTTTAACACCACAAGGACTTAACTTGCAATTATACCATACAAAATGGAGGACCATTTCTGTCAAAACCCCCACAACTTTTACCCTGCTAAAACCAAACCAAATTTACCCGCCAAAACCCCATTGACCCTGTTCACCCATCGTTCTCAACCTCGTTTACTGTTCCAACCAGCCAAAAACATCACTTTCCCTTAAACCCCACCCCATAACAGTCCAATTGCCACTTTGGCAATCCCTCAACATCTTATTGGGCAACAAAAATCAAGGGTTAAGATCGTAGACCTTGGGGACAAAGAAAATTCAATGGCTTAGATTGAGTTTGGGATTCTACTCACACAACAAACACAGCTTTGAACTCTCTCAGTGAAGAAACACAACAAGAAGAGACTCAAGACTTAGGATATTTTAGTATAAGTATAGGACAATTGTAGTTCATTGTCTTGGTCGAATTTTGTTTAGTCAAGTCTTGTGTAAACAAATTTGTCCATTTTTAATACTGCATTTTTAATATTGTCATTTAAATTTCTGTCATTTAATTTAAAGCATTGTAATCCTTTTTCCAGTTAATGAAAGTTTACGTGTTTTTCTTTAATCATTGTCATTTACATTAATTGTCATTTAAATACTATTTTTAAGCTTTATATAAGCTTTTGAATCATTCAAAGCTTATATAAAAACTTGTTTACTTTTCTGTCTTAAAAAAACAAAAAAAATCACAAAAAAACAGTCACCCCTCAAATACCTCAGCTATTTGGATGATAAGCTAGCCTTGGAAGAGCTTATAGACCATACTAGCTTGTCTTTGACAAGTTAGAGCTTGTAGATCACTTTATTTACCCTGTTTTGAGCAAGGGTTTTGTAAGTTTCTATTTTCCAATTTTTGCTTATTTACTATTCAAGTGCTTATTACTGCTTACTTTCAGCTTATTTGTGCTTATTTATGTTGTTTTATGCTTATTTGTCTTTGTGCATTGCTTATTTGTCATTTATTTAAGTTTTTCTTCAAAATTGTCTTTATTTGCCTTTAGACTGCTTATTGCTTATTTGCTTATTTTAGTGCTTATCTTTGTTTGGAATCTGCTTATTTTTGCTTAACTTTGCTTTGTTACAATCTGTTTTCTATAAACTTTGCTTAAATCACCAAAAATCAGTGTTGAAAAAGGTTTTTGATACTTAAAGGGGTGTTTGGGATAAGAGTCTAAAGTGGGTCAAATTGGTTAAAAACTTGTTTGGGTCACTTTGCCAACTTTGGCAAGCTTTTTTTAGTCACTTTAATCTGTTTTTGAAGTTTTTTTTAAATCTTAAAGCTTGTTTTTAAGTTTTGTCTATTAGGTGTTTAAAACTGTTGGTTCAAAAACAGTTTCAAATTGCTTATTTGATTAAGACTTTCTTAACAGCTTTTAAGGGTTGGTTTATTGTTCTTTCAAGTGTCAAAATGCAGTAGTGAAGAGTCTTTTTAGTTTACTTTTGTTTTGACCAAATCTGTCATAATTTGGTCAAGTCCCTTTTAAGTTAAAAACAACCCTTTTTACTTACAAACTTAGACAAGTTAAAGTAGTTTTTAGGTCTTGTAATTTCTTGCATAAATAGTGGGTAGTGCTAATTTTATTTGTTTCAGCTTATTGTGTAGTGTTAACTTAATTTACTAGCTTATTTTTAGACCTGCATATAGCTATTTGTCTTTTTTAAGAAAACCAAAAAAATAGCACAATGTTTGAATCAGCCTATTCTTAAGCCTTTTTATTAGCTTATATGAGTTTCAAACTCATTTCTTTTTTCTGATTTTAGGAGCTTGTTGGATAAGCTTTAAGGGCATATAGGCCATATAGCCATAAGGATCCATTAAGCTGCTTTAAATTAAGCCCAAAAGTACAAACTCATTTGTATTTGCTGATTTTAGAAGCCCTTAGGACAAGTTTTAAGCCCATATAAGTCCCATAGCCATAAGGTTCTATTTTGTAGCTTAAAAATAAGCTAGAAAGTACCTCTAGAGGCTGTTTGTTAACAGTTTTAAGCCAATTTTGCTTATTTGAATTCTGAGGTTATAGCTTATTAGGATTGCTTAAATTTTGTTTAGACCTGCTTATTAGGTTAGCTTTAGAGTACTTATAGCTTATTTAACCATAGGTTGATCTTTTTGAAGCTTATTTGCTAGTTTGGTTTTAGTGCAAAAGGTCCTTAAGTCTTCTTTATCTGTCTTGTTGCTGTCCATGTCTTTCAGCTTATCTAGGTAGTTTAATTTTAGTCATTAGTGCTTATTAGGGTTAGGACTTTAGATGTTTAGCTTATTTTTTTTTCTTTGGTTGCTTATTTGTGCTTAAATTAGTAAAACAGTTAAGTTTTTTTTTACTTAGTTAAGAAAAAGTAATTTCTGTCAACTTTCTTGGCTTAATTCCTAGCTTATTTTTGAGTTTTACAAAAAGTCACTTTTTTAAAGTTTGTTATTTTAGCTAGTTTTATAAGTTTTAAAAAGAAAATTAAAAAAAATGTGTTTTAAAAAAGAGAGGTCACAAGGGTCGAACCTGTGACCTCCCCTTTGCATACTTAAGGCATTTAACACACACTCTGCTAACCATCGGTACCAGTAGGACCATCTGGTCACTACTCACCCAACTTAATTTATATACCCTTTTTAGCCCTTTTACCTAACAGCTTATTTAAGCTTATTTCTGGCTTATTTCAATAAGCTCTTTTCACCAATTTATTTTTCTTAGGTTTAACATTAATCAAAGCACTTTTCCTTAATTTTTTCAATTTTTTCCCATTTCAGTTAGTATTTTTAATTAATTTTTCTTTTCAAAACAGTTTTTAATTCATAAAAAATTATTAAAAAATCAAAAAATATAAATCTTTTTTTTTAAATTTTCTTTTATCATTTAGCACTTAGGAAAATTAAATTTGCATCCGTAGGGTTAAAATTTCACAATTTGGTTTTTTAAAGAACGAGTTTTGATTCCCGTTCTTGTTTTTAGGTTTTCAATTTAATTGCTTTCGTTTTTAGGTTTCTTTTATTTGTCTTTGCTTATTATTAGTAGAATTAGGAATCTAAACCAAAAAATCATTGACTCATTCAAAAAACGCGATCACGGACGTAACCGATTCTCAATTCACGCCTCGGCGGGAAATGACCCGGGAGATTTTAGATTTTACTTTGGTCAAAAGTAATTTCGTTGAATCCTTTGGAATACGTATACTATATATATTATAATTACCCCTAAAAAGGCAATTATCATCTTGGCGCCGTTGTCGGGGAGGTGTGTGCGATTTTCGTGTTTACGTTTGAATATTAGTTTTTAAAGACCCTTCCTCGTGAAGTTACCATTTTCCGTTTGTGAATATTTTCTTATTATTAAAAAAATTAAAAAATACCAACAATACTTTTCCTAAAGTATTGAAAGTACTAAAAAAAATTAAAAAACCAACAAAACAAAACGGGTTGTTAATCATTATAATCGGCTCACCTTTGAATTACAAACTATAAGGAGGGTATAAGGCGGTCTTGATCCAAGGAACATCTCCCAAAAAGGAAGAACGCTTTTAAATCGCTTCGGCGTGCTAATTCTTTCCGCTCTCTTGTGCGTAGTTTAAAGAGCTACCGTGGACTTTTAACTTCCGATTACCAAAAATATTATGTTTTATTCATAATTAGTGCATGCGCACTCGTTCTCAAACCCGTAACTGTCCTCAACAACAAGTCCCACCAAATATTGAACCTTTTAATATCGAAGAACCTCTTGAAAATCACGCTCCTCCCGTAGATAAGATGGCCAATCAACGTACTATGGAGGAATTGCTCCGTGCACCCACCGAGGGTTATGCGGAGGCACTCGTGGTTCCACCAATTCTTGCTGAGCATTTCGAGCTCAAGCATAGTCTCATTAATATGATGACTTCGGACCAATTCTTCGGACTTGAAAAAGACAATCCTCATGACCACAGTCGTTGGTTTAACAAAATAACTTCCACAACAAAATACAAGGATGTGCCTAATTCAGCGATTAAGCTTATGCTTTTTCCATTCTCTCTTGCGGGGGCAACCCGTCGTTGGCTCGAAAAAGAACCCCCTCGTTCTATTCTCACTTGGGAAGATCTTGTTTCCAAATTCATCAATGAATTCTTTCCTCCCTCAAGAACGACAAATCTCCGAAATGAAATTTCTAACTTTCAACAACGTTTTGATGAATCGTTCCATGAGGCATGGGACCGTTACAAAGATCTCCTTCGTGCATGCCCTCATCATGGTTTTACCGAATTGCATCAACTTGATACCTTCTACAATGCCTTAAACCCGGTCGACCAAGATTCTTTGAATTCTGCCGCCGGTGGCAATCTTTTGGAAAGACGTACTCAAGATGTGTTGACGATTATCGAAAACAAATCCAAGGTTCACAATTCACAAAACAAATCGATTGTTTCTCAAGTGAAATCAAGTGATGTTAATTCTTCTTCCTCTGAGATAGCCAAACTTACTCATGCAGTAAATCAGCAAACAAGTGCTATGACTACCGACATGTCCGCTATTCTCAAACAATTTCAAGCAACCCCACCTCCAGCTTCCGTAAAATCCGTTGAGGAAATTTGTGTTACTTGCGGTGGTGCTCATCTTTATTATCAGTGTCTCGCCGCCGATGGCAACACTTTCCCCCAATATTGGGATAATATTCAAGGATACGTTTCAGCAGCCGCGGTTAACTACAATCAGGGTAATTCCGGTTATCGTCCTCTGAGTGTGGCTAATCAAATTCGACCATCGGATTTTTCTCAACCAAATGTGAAAAATAATCAAAACCAGTTTAGCCAACCTCAAGGATATTATCGAGGAAACAATTTCATCAAGATACATCTTATCAAGCTCCAATTCAACAAAATCAAGTTGTTCCTTTAAGTGAGTTGGAGAAAATTAAGAAGATAAATGAGGTTAATATAAAAGCCATGCAAACTCAAATTAACAATGTGAAAAATGAGTTCAGAAATGAAATGCAAACTTTGATTCAAGCTTCAAAGGCTAACCAAACCAATAAGCTTAAGAACATGATGGCTAGCTTTTTCCAAATGAACACCACTTCTTCTTCGAGTTCGGGATCTCTCCCTGGCAACACCATTGCTAACCCGAAAGGTGAATTGAAAGCTATCACCACCCGAAGTGGTCTGGTTCTTGATGGACCTTCTGTTCCTATGCCTCCTCCATTCATTAATCCAGAGGAGGATGAACGTGTAGAGGAGATTTTAACAGACCCAAAACTGGCTGAGTATACCATTATGGTCCCACCTCCTCTTGTCTAAAAATCTAAACCTCCTTTACTAAGAAATTATATGGTGCACCAAAGGGATCCTCGTCACCCTCATATCCCTTATACTTCAAGAATGAACCAAGAAAAACAACAAGAAAAAGATGAAATCTAAATTCATAAGTTTTGGCAAATGTTCAAACAACTTCATATCAATATCACTCTTGCCGATGCTTTGATTCTAATCCTAAAATACCAAAAGATGCTTAAAGCTCTTCTTTCCAATAAAAAGAAACTTTTAGAACTGGCAAACAAACCCCTTAATGAAAATTGCTCAGCGGTTATCCTTAAGAAGTTACCCAAGAAACTTGGAGACCCTGAGAAATTTCTCATTCCGTGTGGTTTTATTGAGCTCAAGTACAAGGCCCTAGCCGATATAGGTGCTAGCATCAACTTGATGCCACTCTCGGTTTGGAAAAAGTTAGGTTTACCTGAACTTATTTCCACACGCATGACCTTTGAACTAGCTAACCGGGCAATTTGTACACCGGCTGGAATTGCAAGAAATGTCTTTGTTCCAGTTGGAAAGTTCACATTCCCCGCTGATTTTGTCATCGTTGATTATGAGAGCGATCCTCGAGTCTCCCTCATCTTAGGAAGACCTTTCTTACGAACCTCTCGTGCTTTGATTGACGTTCACAGAGAAGAAATGATTCTTTGTGACGGTGACGAAAGATTAATCTTAAATACAAAACATGATACTCTAAGTTATTCTAATAAACCTCAAAGAGAATCAATCAACATGATTGGTATTTACAATATTTCAAACAAAGATTATCTTGAAGACTTGTTCGCAAATGAGAAAATAACAAATGATTTAAGAGGCAATCCCACTTTTTCTTCGGAACCCTACACACTCACTTACGATATAACTTCACCGGAAGTTAAAAATGATATCTTTGATCCGGAGGGAGACATTGTTCTAATTGAGAAATTGCTAAATCTTAATTCTACCAATGATCTCCCTCCCTCTCATAATATCAATCCATTAAGTGGCAGTACCACTTCTTCTTCTCCTAGTCTCACAACTTCTAAGATTAGTGATTATTCTCTTGAGGAGTTTGCCGATGAACTCACTCTTATTGATTCATTTCCACCAGGAAATAATGACATGACTCTGGAAGATGTTATTAGAGAGATCGAATATTTGCTTAACTGTGATCCATTAGCAGAATATTCTCCTTATAACGATCTTAATGATACCATTCCCGAGATGTTCACCGAAGAACATGCTCTTGATTATTCATCCCCACCGAGATATGATGATGATGATCTTTTTGATCTCAAGACCGATAATGATGAATGGGGAATATGTTATATGATGATCCATTTGACTCCAAGGAAGATAAAATCAAAGAGTCTAAACTCTTGATTGATGAACTTGATCCCCCTAGATCAAGTGATTTCCTTCCTTCCCCCAAGTGTGACTCGGTTCTCTATGAGGATTTTTCTGGGTATACTCATTCATGAGAACCTTTTTGAAGTCACTATTCGAGTAACACCGGATAAGAATGTTAAGAAGATATCCATATCTAATGCTTTTTTAATTCTTGAGGATTATAATCCTCCTCTTTCTGATCATGAACTTCCTTTTAACATAGAAATTCCCGGGTCTGAAACTTTACTCTCGTTTTCATCCAAAAATGAGGAAAAAGTTTTCAACCCCAGGATTCTCATTTCTAAAGGAGTTTATTATCTTCTCCCAGAATTATCTCATCGGGACTCTAAAGCTTTCAAAGTCATTAATATTTTTGAAAGCCTGATGGAGATTTTTGCTTGCTCTTATGGAGAGGACATCCGTGTTTTGGATGTTTCGTATCTCCATTTCTATCCCCCATGAACAACTTAATTCGGGGGACGGGTCAAGCTTAGTGACCTTAAACAAGCGCTTCGTGGGTGACAACCCATGCTTATCTTAATCTATTTATAATAGTAGTAATGAATAAGTGTGTTGTGAGGAGGTTCGCCTCTTCCTTTCTCATGTTTTGTGGTTTTATTGTATGTCCAGGATTGCCCTGGATTTTGAAGCTTCTCGTGCTCATAGTTTTGTCCTTCGTTCACTCGAGCTTCAATCCATTGCATCATTATTGGAATCCAATATCCTCATCTTATCGACTAACGTTTATCTTTGAGCATACTTAATAAATGGCTTTAGATTTACGTAGAGACCCTTCTTAAAACATTGAGGACAATGTTCGGTTCTAGTATGGGGGGGTCTATCGATTTGATTGTGCCTGCAGTCGTTGTTTTCACGTAATCCCGTTTTTACCACCAAAATTCCAAAAAAATTTAAAAATTTAAAAATTTTCAAAAACAAAATAAGTGTTTTGTCACAATTTTGACTTTCCTGCTGGGTAGAATAAGAATAAATTTTGACTCGATCGAGCGTGTTGAGCTCTACGTGTTTCCTTAAAAAACTTTTAGAACTAATTAAGCATTCGCGAGTACTTTGCGAAGAACGAAAAATGATAGAGTTAAGTATGAGTTAGATGCTAAACAAGGATTAGTTGGAAATCTTAAGAGCTCATAAGTGTAGTTTGTTGATTTTCTCTCCCTTAAGCTTCTAACTGGATTAATAATACGTGCTCTCTTCGAAAATTAAACTTAAATCAACAAATTTTGAAGTATAGTCGATATCAATAATTTTAGTTCAAATTTATACTTAAATTTTCTAAAACGAAATTTTCTCTATATCATGGTAATATAAAGTAAAAAAAATGATGAATGAAAAAAAAATGATGAAAAATGTGGTAGTAATAATAATAAACTGTGGGCTGATAAAAGTTTACTGCATCTTGCCGGCTCACAACCGATGTTGCAGCCTTCTAAATAAGGCACATAGTAATTATCCGAGACTGTTAAAAGTTTGCTACATCTTGCCGGCTCACAACCGATGTTGCAACCTTCTAAAAGGTCGAGGATTTCATTAGTTTAATGGATGTGTAATTATATTAAGTGTAATAAATATGATTTAATAAATATAGGGAAAATCTCTTTTTCTTAAATTTAAATATGCCTTTGAACTAAGACTATTCCGTTTTTAAATTGTGATTTTATGTATATACGGGAAATCCGAGGGTTTTGAAACCGAAGGTCCGTGAGTCCCGATACTAGTCTCTGTGGGGTGTCAAAAGCCTGGTCACTTAGCCGCAAGGTTGGGATGTGCCGAGACGAAAGTCGCTACATGAGATGATCTCGCCTTCAAACTCATTATTCTCGGGTGGAACGTGAAGCACATAAATTTTGTAAAAAGTTAATCCATGGTTGAAATTCGAAATGGCACATTCACCTAATATATAATAATTGTCGGGAGTGAAAAGTTCACAAGTTACAAATATAAGTATTTGTTAGCCGTGTATTTATTAAAGTGATGGTCATTAAATTTTCCCGAGCCTTGTATAAGTAAATCGTAGTTTACGGGATTTTTATTTAAGCTAGTTGGGCCTTGTTGTCGGGCTCAAGCCCATTTGTATTATGAACCGGCCCAACTCAAAGCCCACAAGAATAGTCCACTCTTGTAACTATTTAAAGCCCTCTCCAAGTGTGGAGAGGGTGTTGCTCTCTCTAAAATCTATTTTTCTTATTTTTGTGTTTGGTGATGAAATGATATCCTAACAAGTGGTATCAAGAGCCAAGGTTGGGTTAAGTGATTTGTTTGTGGTAACTTATTAGAGATTATTGTTTCGGCCTAATTTTTTTCTATTTGGATTTTTTTTCCCCATTATATCTTTCATTAAAAAATTTTTGTATCATTCGTCGGGTTTGTGGTTCTTGTGGTTGCTGTGCAAATTGCAAGGACGGAAAGAAGCAAAGAATCGAGCAACGTACTTGTTTGGATCGAACGAGTTCTGGGTGTCTCAACCGAACGAGCAAAATTCTACTCTGAGGACCGAACGAGTGCATTTATGTTTGGATCGAACGAGTAACTTTACTTTGAGGACCGAACGAGTGCATTTCTGTTTGGATCGAACGAGTAACTTTCCTTTGAGGACCAAACGAGTGCATTTATGTTTGGATCGAACGAGTAACTTTCCTTTGAGGACCGAACGAGTGCATTTCTGTTTGGATCGAACGAGTAACTTTCCTTTGAGGATCGATCGAGTGATGTTCCTTTGAGGACCGAACGAGTGGTGTGTGTTTTAACCGAACTAGATATCCGATCTAGTTTTCTTTTTGGACCGAACAAGGACAATCGAACTAGTATTCTTCTTTGGGTTCGAACGAGACAACCGAACCAGAGGATTGATCTAGTTGATCTTGTTGTGAAGCGAACTAGCTAAACCGAACTAGTCAATTATTGGCTTAACTCGGATAAGATCTTTTAAATATAAGTGTGTTCCCGTCCTCGCATGGGGAAAAGTCTTTTATAATATGATGCCATATGTACATAGAGATAGGCGGAGAGGGGGGAGCTTTTGGTGAATCTGAAAACTTTTAATGTGTATAAAAAGATTTCTCAAACACTTTACCTGATTTTTCAATGTTTTATACGGCTATGATGGTAAACCCAATGACCGAATCCGCGTGGATGATACTTCAATGTGAAAAAGCGTTAGAGGACAGGCATTTTATTTCCATGAACCAGCCTAAACCAAAGGTGATCGACCCATGAACACTCCAATAAATAAGAGTAGAAGTCCTTAGGTATCGTATTAATAAAAGGAGTAATATTGAGAATGGGATTGAAAGGGATGAAGAATAAAAAATTGGAAAGTGGATAAAAAGGTCTAAAGAAAGAAGCCCTCCATTCGCTTTAGGTAGAAATCGGTCAATGCTTAATCTATCCGTAATCACAAAAAGACTGGTTCTGGTATTAAAGACAAGTCATGATGGACCCAGTGATGAAATGCACAACCCTCCTAGCTACTCAAGATTCTCTCAAAAGAAGTTTGTTTCATCTCTCACGGGGTACAACACGTTTCTATCGATTCTCTCACTCCGAGATAGTTGATATTGAAAAGGTGACAGTCCGCTCCAACCTCCGATCACCAAATAATAAAAGTGCACTTATAGAGTCTAGAGCCAACGAGATCAATTAATAAATCTCATTAGGCACACAATTCCCATATACACTTGTTGTCCAATTATCAAGAACACAAGCTGTACAAGAGACCAACACAGACGTAATTATAATTATGTTAAATAATGAAATTGAGGATGCTTTTGAGAAAACATAAATCTTTCGAGATGTTTAAAAATCTTTATTCATTAACATGTCGACTGATTTTCTAACAAGTTTTTGATCTCATGTACATTGTGGCAGCCTCAAAAGGGCATCTGGACATGGAAAGATTGAACACGTATTGACGACTTAATCAGTCAGATAGTAACTAACTGATTCACACTTATCGTGCTTTTTAAGTTGGAGCAAGTTTTGGAAATAGAGAACTAGCAACTAGTACAGAACGGTTAATCTGATGCTTACCGCATAGAAAATCCACACTTTGAGCTAGAAACCCGTCAAGGAGATATTTAATTTACTTTCACATGTATATATTTTATGCTATAAAACGGGGAATCGGTGGTTATCGCAACCTAAAATTGACGAAATGACAAAGACATATTCATCTATATATGTTGTTTATCACTAATGTAAACATGCATGACAAGTCAATGGTGTATCCAGCTGAGTCGCAGTCAAGAATGTATGCTTATACTTAAAGATTAAGGATACATTCAAGGCATCAATCAAGACTTGAAGAAAGCTCTGAATTTCAAAGATACACTTCTGCAAGCTTTGATAAGCAAGAACTTCCTCAAAGAATATCAAGCACATAAGTACAAGTAGATCAAGTGACAAGGTCTATGTTGTGGAAGATTTTTTGTCTTCAAGTGATGTCAAAGTATGAGTATGTTGGTTAAGAAGTGTTCAAGTCAAGCAGTATCCGAGATCACCTCAATGCTAAAGATCAAGATATCAAGATAAAGATCAAGATCCAAGATCACAAGCGTGCAAACGGAGCTGCAAAATAATTTCGAAGGATACAAGGCTCTAAGATCTAAGATGTCACAAGAAGTGAAGCCATAAGTGCAATGACCACCCCTTAGGGGGAGATTGTTAGCCTCTTTTTTCGTAAAGTGATGGTCATTATTTATTCCCAAGCCTTGTATAGGAAAATATAGTTTACGGGAATTACTTAAGCTAATTAGGCCTAGGTTTTGGGCTAGAGCCCATTTTTTTTCTTAGTTGCGGCCTAATATCGGCCCAACCGAATCCAATAAGGGATCCGCCCCTTATGGAGTATAAATACCCCTCCCAAGCATGTTTGGGAGGGTGTTGGTTCTTCATTTTTCATTTTATGCAAGTTCATTCCATTCTCTCTTCCTCTTTCTCTCTATAGGATTTTATTTTTTTCGTGTGTTATGTGTGAGATGATATAGTCTAACACTATAACACCCCCAAATTGGGTGGCAGCGGAATAAGGGTCCGGGGCGTGTTACTTCTCATATCACTAGCACAAGATATATATTGAACGACAATTAAAAGTCATTTTAAAATGGATACATTGGATTTAACAAAATGTTTACAAAAGATCGAAGCTTTACTTGTTTACTTGATATTATTACAAAGATTTCCAGCCCATAACAGATATACAAAATGTAATGCGACTAAATCTTTAATGCAGGACATCCAAAACATAACACCAATTTATCCTTTTGCAACCCCGAGCCATAATGATTCTCCTAAAAAACATTTGGCATTTAAAATGTCCAACATAAGTTGGTGTAATTTCCATAGGTTATAATAGTAAAGAATAAGCAGACCGTAAGACTATCCCCGTATAATGCAACAATGCAGACATCACAAATGTAATTACGTTTTCCTAACTCATGACACCGAAGCTCGCATAAATGAATACCAATATATAAATATCGCCACATTGCCCGTAGACATGTTCAAAGCTCCTAACATCACAATCCAAAATCTGACATGATATACGTTCGTTTTTTCCATGATAGCTGAGTCCAACCCAACAAGGAGGGCAATCCGAAATAGATCAATCTTATAATTATTTGCGCTCACATTCCATAATTGGACGAGTTCATTATTAAAGCATGGTGCATTAGTGGGTTATCGCTACATAGGCAAAATGTAAACAAGAATAAAATGTACACTTGCGTCCAATTTGTTAAAACATGCATAGTTTCTCACACCCAAAAACTATGTTAAATCAATAATTGTAAAAACATGGGCTATGAACTCACCTTGAGTGAGTAAATTGAAAATAAAATATCCCAAATAAAAAACGCATTGCACACAAACGACCAAATGCAACTAATTAAATATCAATCAGTATTCAAGTACGTGTCTACCAATAACATATATAATCACTATAAAGTTTATCAATCGTATATCGTTCGGGCTATCATAATTAAGCGTCATGACATGACTACGCGGAGTTAGGACACTTTAAATCATAAATCCAACACCTCGTCAATACGCCATCCGAAAGAGGACTCATTATGAAACTCCCTGGTTAAAGATAACACTTTGATAACTAAATAACATATATTATTCTATATAGCTATATAACCATCAGAATCGTTAAAATGAAATCGTAATTAAAAAGTAAAAAACGTTTTATAATACGCCTGTTAGCAAAAATGACATAACTTTGTCGGTTTTAAGTCCGTTTCCCCCTCAGCGTTCTTATGCCCCAAGCTTGTATTAAGACGATTGATCATAATATAGCATTTTTTAAGTTTCCGAGATTCGGTTGTGAATAGTGTTTTTAAAACTGTTCATATGCAGATAATAACTAATTAACGCAAAAACCGTAAATAGTCCGAATCATATTCGTTATTAGCCTCCGTTTTTTTAGACGATTATTTTCGAACACGATTCTCGTAATTGAAAGTTTTTATCATATTATTGATGTTTACAAAGTATAAGTTCTGCAATAAATAGTAACTTTTTAATAAATTTTTGTTTTAATAAAAGTATTTAGCGTCGTAACTCGTAACTAGCGTAATCTTCTTCGTTAAATAAATCCGATTTTCAAGTTTCTTTAATCATTTTGGAATCCTATGAGATGTAATATCTTATAAAACCTAATATGGTTGTAACAAATTCGAACTCAAAACAGAAACTTTTAAAGGTATTGATTAAAACATGTTTTAAACATGATTTATGTACCAATAAGCTTCACACCTTGTTACAACTACTTACAACACTTGTATCTATGTCTTATCATATATTAAGGTCCATTAGGTCATGTTTTTGTCCAAGAGTCCCTCCAAGAATACAAGATTAACATGTTATATACACATTTTCACTTGTAAATTGATAAGTTAACATTAAAACCCTAATTTGTTCATATACATGTTAATATAACCAACAGTTATAAAACACTTATACATTCCTTTTAACATCATATTAGCATCCATATAACATGTAAATAAGTTCACAAAACATTGATCATAAGTAAAAATCCCTTTCACATATTCAAAAGTATCCTAAATGGTGATTTAACTATATAAACATAATATATGCATAAATCAAAGAAAGTAAATGAAGTAGGGTTCTTAGATAACCTTGATGTGTAGGAGGATGAAGAACAACCAAATCTAAACCCTTGTTTAGCAAAGAAACCCTAGCTTTTATCCCTTGAAAACCCTAATTCCAACCAAAACCCTAATCTTGCAATATCTTGTTAAAACCTCTTCAAAGCTTAACCAACCCTTCAATTATTCTTAGAATACCTTAAGTATGATGTATAAACACTAATATGGTGAAAGAAAATCAAGCTATGGATTGCTTAAAATAATGATTTTGAGCCGTGGGTTAGCAAGAGAGACAAAGAGATTGATTTTGTGATTTTCTTGTAAAGAAATGTCCTTGTGTGAGTTTCTATGACCCTCTTGACATGCCTATTTCAAATACTACTTGGTAGCATATTATGAATATTATGGTTGTCTATTGAAGCCATGCAAGGTGGCAAGATTAGAAGACTTAGGAGGAAGGTTGGAGCTATCTGGATAAGACTTGGCTATTCCTGGTTCAAGTAGTATGCAAGAATGAATGTATGAAGATATATGTGAAGGTTTATTGTGTCTTATCCTTGGCTTCCTAGTCATATGTACCACATTCAAATGGCTAGGGGAGGGATTAGAATATCTTTTGATCTTTTACTTAGTGTATAAATGGTAAAAATTTGAAGTTCCCCCTAATGTAGTATAGAATTTAATAAAATGTATATGCTTGCAACAAGGTAGAGTTTGATTTGAATTTTCATGTGGAATACTATAAAGTGATAAATACTGAAGTTATTAATAAACTTAAGTATTGGGTAACAAATTTTGGTATTTAATGAAGCTTAGAAAGTTAAACGTTTCCGGAAGGCCTAAACGTAACTTTATCGTAAACATAACCACAATTAACGAAACCAATAAAAATAAAATGTGCCATGTTAGTTAATTAGTCCTCTAAAAAATTATATAACACTAGAAGATGTCGGGAAGTCAATGAAATGACAAAATTTAATCGTTTAACAGCCCGTTTAACATTGGAATGATCATTTTTTAGGTTTACCGCGATTTCACTTAAACGGTTTACGACTAAAGCAAACGCGTAAAAACCCTAAAAGTAAGTAGTGGAATACATAATGACGTACAATGGCCCTAAATACGATGTGTTTTATTGTCTTCCCTCCCCCATTATGTGAGCCTTGTCCTCAAGGCTTATGACGACGACACTTGATTGATGTGCGTCTTGGTGCGAGGTGTGGATATTTCTATCCTGAATTGAACTTCACTTCCCCAACGTAAACTAGGGCGCCCCGCCTAGAGTTCCCATCAAACCTTGAAAATTGGGAACGGCTTCCGCCTCAATTTGGTTTGACTTCGCGATCCATGATTTCTACAGCTCTTTAAACAAAATGAAGCTTGTCATCCACTTAGGTAGTCCTTCCAACGTAACGACTAAGGATCGTCAGAATAACCATTTCTTCAAGTGGGATACATGACACGTATTTGTGGGACCCTGCTCAGCTCTTGAGGAAGCCTCAAGCTTGTAAGCAATGGCTCCAACTTTTTCAACACTTGAAAGGTTCGACATGACATATCTGGGGTTTAACTTCCCCCGTTTGCCAAAACGTACGACCCCTTTCCAAGGCGAAACCTTAAGCATAACTTTATCTCCAACTTGAAACTCCATCGGTTTACGCTTTAAATCAGCGTAGCTCTTTTGTCGATCGCGAGCGGTTTGAATCCTTTGTTTGATCTGGATGATCCTCTCCGTTGTTTCTTGCACTAATTCTGGACCAGTGAGTTGAACTTGTCCAACCTCGGCCCAACACACGGGTGAACGACACTTTCGACCATAAAGTGCTTCAAACGGTGCAGCCTTAATGCTAGCATGATAACTGTTATTGTATGAAAACTCGACTAATGGCAAATGTTTAACCCAACCATTTCCAAAGTCGATTATGCAAGCACGTAGCATATCCTCGACAGTTTGGATGGTTCTCTTGCTTTGTCTGTCGTTTGTGGATGATATGCAGTACTCATATCCAAACTTGTACCCAAAGCCTTCTAAAGTGACTTCCAGAAATTTGATGCGAACCGAGGGTCACGATCACAGATAATTGAAACAGGTATTCCATGCTTCGTGACTACCTCCTTTAGGTACATTCTTGCCAGTTTATCCACAAGATCCGTTTCCCTCATTGGCATAAAAATGGTAGACTTTGTAAGTCGGTCAACGATCACCTAAATTGTGTCATAACCTTGTGACAACTTAGGAAGCTTCATGACAAAATCCATCGTGATGTTGTCCCACTTCCATTGAGGTATCTCGGGTTGTACTAACAAACCCGATGGTCTATGATGTTCGGCCTTGACATTAGCACAGGTCAAACATTTGCTAACATAAGAGGCAATGTTGGCTTTCATATTGGGCCACTAGTATAGTTTCTTCATATCCAGGTACATTTTGTCAGAACCCAGATGAATAGAGTATTTAGACTTGTGGGACTCGTGCATGATCACAGTCCTTAAGTCTCCATAACATGGTAACCAACTCCTGCCATTTAAGCACATAGTTCCATCCGCATGTGGTTCCAAGTTTTCCGTTCTAAGTTTCTCCGGATCTTTTGAATTCTCAACCAATATACCCTCAACATCCTCCTTCTTGATGTTCTCTGGCTTTCGTGCTTTAGTCTGAGCTTTCAAGATTTGTTTAGGAAGATCCAAGCCAATAGTCATCACTAAGGCCCGAACCCTTAGTGGTTCTTGTTCCTTCCTGCTCAGAGCATCAACAACAACATTCACCTTCCCTGGGTGATAACGAATTTCGCAATCGTAATCACTCAACAACTCTAACCAGCGACGTTGCCTCATATTTAATTCCTTCTGATCAAGAATGTGTTGTAAACTTTTGTGATCAATGAACACCGTGTACTTGGGTTCCGTACAATATGCCTCTATATCTTTAGAGCAAGCACTACTGCCTCCAAGTTCTTAAATCATGAGTCGTATAGTTCTTTTCGTGATTTTTAACTGCGTGACAGCATAAAAAAATCACCTTTTTCACTTTGCATCAACACATCGGCCGAGAAACCCTTCTGTTGAATCATCGTCGCAGTATGCCGATGATTCCTTTGCGCTTACCCTCTTGTAAGCCCCAGGATTGGTGTACTGCATAACTTCTGCTTCAACAGTTGAAAAGCTACTTCTTGTTTATCGCCCCAATCAAACTGGACACCTTTCTGGGTTAGTTTGGTCATTATCTTGGCGATCTTTGAAAACCATTCGATGAATCTTCTATAATAGCCGGCAAGGCCCAAAAATTGGCGAATCTTTGTTGGTGTTTTTAGAGGACAGCCAATCTTTGATAATTTAATCTTGGCAGGGTCAAAATGAAATACCTCAGCAGTCGATTACATGACCGATAGGATACTTGTACCCAGAAGATCTAAGAATTCTCACTTGAGAATTGGCGAACAATTCTACCTTCTTAAGCAATTTCAAGATCTGCCTAAGTTGTTCTTCATGTTTTCCTTCTTACTTTGGAGTAATCAAAATGTCATCGAATGAATACAATTACAAACTTGTCCAGATACTGGTTTACACACCCGTTTCATAAGATCAGTGAAGCCGAAAATGAAAAGCCGTGCATTAGTCAAACCAAAAGCATGACTTGAATTCAATATTGACCCTGTATCGAGTCCTGAATACAGTTCTTGGGAATGTCCCTTCTTCTCAACTCTCACTGTGATAGACCCAGACCTAAGAATCGATCTTTGAATAAATACTCGACCCTTGCAGCTGGTCGAATAGGTCATCGATCCTTGGGAGTGGGTAACGGTTCTTCACTATCAGTTTGTTCAATTCCCTGTAATCGATGCACATCCGGAAAGACCCATCTTTCTTCTTTACAAACAGAACCGTAAGCTCCCTAGGGTTGATATCATAGTCCTTATAAAGCCTTTGTCTGTAAGTTCCTGTAGTTTGTTTCCGCTAGTTCTTCATTTCGACGTGCAAATCTATACGGTGCCCTGCTATAGGGTGTAGCCCCAAGTAACCAATCGATTCGAATCACACTTGTCGAGTGGGTGTATACCGCCAAAAATCCTCAAGGAAAAACTCATAAATCTGAACAACTGCACATCTTTTAATCATATCATCTCCTTTACTTTCTTCGTCTTTAGTTTGCGTGATATTTGCTAAAATACCTGACAATCCTTTCGTTAAATACCTTGAGCCTTAGTACACGAGATGAATGTTTATAATCGGGTCCCGTGTTTAAATTCTTGCTTCTGTCACTCAGAACATTAAAAATTCGTCTCCAAAAGAATACGAATGATCTTATCCCGCAAGACAAAAAAAGGCATGGTCTACTTTTGCCACCATCATACCAATTATCACGTCAAAACTACCTAGTTCTACGGGCATTAGGTCTATGTTGAAAGGATGATTTAAGAAGTTTAACGTACAACCTTGAATAATAGTGTTTAACCCAACAATTCGCCCGTCGGCTAGTTCGACATTATAATCATGATCTAATGCAGTTGGGGTGATAACAATTCGAGAGCTAAATGCAGTAGATAACAACAACTCCTATTCGGCACTCTATCAAATAAAATAGAATGCATATAACGGTTGTTAGTGAACCGTACCCTTGTGACGACAATTGTTGTCCCCCGGTTGCCCTTGCATTGCCACGCATATACCCTTTTGCCTGAGCCTTGGCATTTCCAACCCGATTACCCCGGTTGTTGTTGTTCTTTAATTTTGGACAATCCTTCTTGAAATGCCCTTGAGCACCACATTCAAAGCAACCCACTGATTAGCCTCAGTGGTACATTTAGGCGATGACCTGCATGTCCTGAGATAAATGGACCAAATCGGATTTCATTTGGCATTTGGCGCACAAGGAACATCATGGGTGATAGTTACATTTGGAACACAGAGATTCTAGGGCCCTTCGTAATGGTCCTCCTGTCATTCTAATTCCTGTGGCATAAGCTCTTCCAGTGTTTTATCTCTTGTTTGGTTTCTGATCTCCTGGTTGATCCTGGCGTGTCATCAGACTTTCTTTTGTTTGTCAAGACCTGACGTTTCAGCCCAAGTGTATGATCTTCTTATCCCATGAGTTCAGTGTGAATCAATGCATCCTGCATATTTTAGGCTTAGTTGCCATCACACTTGCATGGATCAAGTCGCAAGCCAACGACATATTTCTCACTTGTATATTACTTCCGAAACATCCGATCGCACATGTAGTGCCAATACTAGGAAACGTTGGCTATAGTTACCACAACGTTACCCCTTCCCCTTCAAATTCCCCACATTACAAACTCCATTCTAATTTTTCCCCTTGGGCAAGTATTTGTCTGTCATCATATTTTTCAGTGTCCATCCCTGGCATTGCATGAGCACTTCAGGAGTAGTTGTCTTTAACATGAGAGTTCCACCATGTAAGAGCATTTCCTTGCAGGCACACATAGCAGAATTTTGACATGGCATGCTCTGTACAGTTGCTATGCTATTTAAACAACTCCATCTTTTCAAAACCACTGATGAGTCCAACAACTCCCTCAGTGCCCTTGAAGGTCAAGGGTTGGCATTGTAGGAAGTCCGGGTAGGGTACATTCACGAGCAACTTTGCCTAAGCCTATCTGGGCACCGTTCCTTAATTCTATTGTATGGCTATCATCGCCATTTCTAGTTTTGCATCACGTCCTGCCTGTGCAGCAGTAAACCCTTCGTTAAACATTGCCTGGATTTGGCATTGGTGACATATATAGCGGGATGATGACTATGACGGGTGTTGGTGTTGCACCTGGGTTTAACCTTGTGGTCCTACTCTTTGGTGCCATTTTCTTTAAATCAAAAAGAAAACATAATACTCGTTAGATTTCATAAAATCATAACTATGACATAACATATACACATTAATAAAAACGATATCACATCACAACGACATTGAAATGTACAACTGATTATTGACATTAACACATGGGTATAATCCAACAACATTCATTTAAAATAAATTCCATTTCATAGATAACGTAAACCGACATTTCAAATATAACATGGAAAACATACATGTTCGTCATATACAATGAATCCTATCGCTTAGGTTTACCAATGAAAATCAACCTAGAGCCCTACTAGCCGGGAGTTACCCGTAATACTTAGTAGGCTATACAACATAGCTAAATCAAAAGACAAAAGATCCATACCAGAATTAGCTACTCAAAAAACAAAGAACAATACCGTCTGCTAGCTCTTGGAGTAACCCAAAAAACATTAACAGACTCATAGTACACATTCAGAACCAAAGAACAGACTGCTACGTCCATGGTCCTGCCAATGTGTCAACGCGTGCTCCAGCCTCCAGGGCCTGGGTATGCATGATATGCCGAACAACAAGATCATCTGCAGCCTGACATTGCCACTCGTGGCGACGCACCTCAGTCTCTAATATTGTAACTCGTGCCTCTAATGCCCTGCAGTAAGCTTCAGACCTAGCCAAGGCCTGACGGGTCTCCATACTCTCTTGCTCGTAAGCAAGTCTCTCTCTCCTCAATACCTCAATCTCAGCTCTCACAGCTGCACGATCCTTCTGGGCATCGTGATGTCGTGAGTAAAACTCTGAACTCTCTCTACTGCGAACATCTACCTGGTAACTGACCCTCATGTTGACCATCTCTAAGGCGGTCATCATCCTCCTCTCATATTTCGAAACCTGGTCTCCATAAGTCTACAAGACGAATCGCTCTATGGGCCATAGTGGGTCCTGGCTGTCTTGCAGCAGCAGCAGAACTCTCTCCAACCTCACAACTAGGTCTAGGAGTAGTAAGTAGTAGCCTCTTCCGAGGTGGCGTATCAGCCTCGGGAATCTCAGCTCTGCGGCTAGCGGATGGTGCAGGTGGAGGTATAGGTAACAATGATGGTGTCCCTGATGGGTGTAGTGAATGATGGAGGGATGATGCTACATCTCTCATCTCAGCCGCGAGTGCTCTAGGACTTAGGGGTCGAATACGTGGAGATAAAAAGGATGGTGGTAGTAGAGGTGTAGGTGCCTCATCCTCAGCTGGCACTAAGTCCTCAGGATGCTCAGGCTCCGGAATGTACACTGGTACATGATCCTCCAGCTCCATGGGATCAGGTACATACTCTGGAGAACGTGGTGCCTGCTCCAACAACTGTCGGGCAGCCTCCTCGTAAGGATCCTCAGATGGGATACTCCATGATCGTGCCTCAGAGTGAACAGAAGTATAGGTAACAGCGGAATCAGCTGACATGACTACTGTGACCAGCAGAAATGGCTTATATGAGTATATTATATAAGACTCTTATAGCAATATACATTTATATCATAACATGTATATCAATTATGAATGCATCTAGTCCAACCAACTAATGCAACAAGTAGTGTATGCATGAATGTATGCACATATGTATGTCCCGTGTAAAACAAAGGGGTTTGAATACTCTTTTGAAAACGGTTATAGTCCAGCAAAAACATTTGACCTGGTTCTCTATAACCTTGGCTCTTGATACCAATCTGTAACACCCCCAAATTGGGTCGCAGCGGAATAAGGGTCCGGGGCGTGTTACTTCTCAGATCAATAACACAAGATATATATAGAACAACCAAAAAGTCGTTTGAAAACGATACATTAGATTTAACAAAGTAATTGTTACATAAGCCCGAAGCTTAACTTGTTCACTTGATCAAAATACAAAGATTTTCAGCCCATAACAGATAACAAAAAGAAATGCGACAAAATCTTTAATGCATGACATCCAAATCAAAACCACCAATGTATCCATCGCACCTCGTGCTTATTGATCCCCTGAAAAACATTGGATCCCACTGAAAACATGCTTTTAAAACGTCAACATAATGTTGGTGAATTCCATAAGGTTTGAAAATCAATATATTAGTAAAGGACCACAAGATCACCCAAGTGTATGATAATATGGCACACAGAAGCAGATATCATAAAAATGTAATATACTTTATGCTCTAAGGCTCAGGACCCTGAAGCTTGACGTATGTGATACAAATTGCATGGCCTCCATTGCCCGTAGGTGAAGTTCTAACTCGCAACATCCTATATTCGACATGTATAGCGTTCGTTGTTCAGTGATAGCTAATCACTCCGAAAGAACGGGGTTGTCAAAACCCAATTAGATCAATCATAACATTCGCCGCTCCTAAATTTAACATTTCAAGAAAATGGGCTCAGATAGTGTGTTATCGCTACTAGGCAACATTAATCATAATATAAAACTAAACCACAGCCAATCCATTGTAAAACATTTGCTTGTTTTTACACCCCAAAAACATTGTAAAAACAAAAGCATGTAAAACGTGGGGCTATGAACACACCTTGATTTCTGTATAAATCCAAGAAATCGCAGTTAATGCGTCATTTAAAATACGTAGCAACCATAAATTATCATAGGTCTTATAAGTACCTCCCAGCGTACTTTCATTATAACATTGAATGTACCCTAAATATTATATCGTACTATCGTCCGGCTATCATAATAAAAGAGGTCATGACATGACGTTCGAGAGTTAGGGACACTTAAATCGAAAAACCAACAACTCTTCTAAAACTCCATCCGAAGAGGCCACATTAAGAAACTCCCAATTAATATAGTAACTTTGAATAAAACCACATAATATTCTATAAGCTCCAATCACCAACAAATGGTTTTGGTAAAATTGCGAATAACAAGTTAAAACGTTTATAATACCGTTTTAGCAAAACTGCGTAACTTTCGCGATTTAAACACCGATTACTCGCGTTCATATGCCATCTGGTTTCGTATCAAGACGAGTAATCATAAATTGACCATTTTCGAATTTCGGACCTACTGGTGAAGCAGTAAAAATAACTGTTCACAATCAACTTAATGTATAATTTTTATCTGATTTAATTGTCAAATAACCCGTAAAGTCGTATTATATTCCCACAGTAATAGCTCCGTTATTAAAATCTTTCGAGGGGACGTTCTCGAAAAAGAAAGTTTCTATATTTTATGAGGTTACAAAAATATAACTGTTCTGTCAAATAGAAACATTATAAAAATAGTTTTAATAAAATTTGTAATATGTCGTAAACTCGCGAAATTCATAACTCGTTTCTTTATTAATTGAAAAAATTCGATTCTTATCATTTTAGAATACTAAAAATATGTATTATTTGTTAAAAATATCAACACTTGCTTGATTAAAAATTTTAATAAAAAAGTTTTATAAAAATTTCACGTTACAACTCGTTTTATTAACAATAACACGTTTTTAAACGTAACATTATTCGTTATTATCCGTTTAAACAAGTTCTTACCTTTTCGGAATCGTCGTGTAAATAAGTATTATCTATAAAAATATAAAAAATTGAATGCAAAAATTTCGAAATTGGACAGAATGTTTGCTTGAGGTTGTTGAATCCATTTTTGATCTTTTCCTTAACCGTTTAAACCACTTATGTTATTTATACCACAAGACCATATCATATATATTATAAATCATACATATATTAAGTGTCCATTGTCCATAGTAGTCCTCATATGTCCAAGTTACCCATGTTAACAAATCCATTAACACACTTTAAAACCATACTTTACTTAAGTAACCTTAATTTACTAGTTTTGTAAGTAATCATTTTTATACATAACCAAAAGTGTAAATCACTTGTGTGACCATTTTAACATGATGTCAACAACATCATAGGATATATAAATGTGTACATTATGATGGCAATAAATAAAAACTTCTCTTTACATGTTAATGATCCTAAATGGTGATTTAAGCTAAATAGAACAATCATATGCATAAAAATGAAAATTATGAGAACATAAATAGTTTAATAAATAGACCTTAAGATAGGAGGGATGATGATGAATGAATTGCTAAAAAACCCTTGTTTAGCCTAAAAACCCAAGCTTGCACAAAGAAAACCCTAGCTTTCCTTAACAAAACCCTAGCTTTCTTTTACTTGCTTAATACTTGTAAATGGTGATTCAATGGATGGAACCACCTTAGGGTCTTATAATGGATGCGTATAAGTGTGTATGGATTGATTAAAATTTTGTATGGGTTTGTGTGGTTGGGGTTTTGATGTCGTGAGATGGTAGAGTGCAAAAGGGAGTATATGTTTGATTTTTATAAAGTGTTAAAGCATGAATGTGCTAACTCTCTTAAGTATAGATGCATATATGGTGCAAGGAATGAAGCATGGTTCAAGGGATGGTCTCTTAGTCTTAGGTATGGCCATAGCATGGTCTTTGGTCAAGGTATGGTAGGTATGGTGAAGTAATAAAGAAGCATGGTGTCTTTTGACCAAAGGTGTAAGACTTTTTGATATATAACTTGTATATTTGGCCAATATTTCGGCATATACAAGGTATAGATGATATATTTTGCAACTTTTATGTATTGGGTATAAAAGTGGGTATTTGTTGAAGCGTAGAAAAGTTTTTGTGGTTCCGGGAGTGCCTAAACGCAATTTATCGCGAAACGTATACACTTTACGTATCCGATAAAAATAAAATGAACAAAGTTAATAATTATTCTCAAAATAATTATATAACCCTTGCTTGATGTAAACATTTAATTGTTTGATGCCCGTTTACATTGAACGCTAATTTTTGGCGTACGCGATTTAACCTATCGCTTATGATTTAAAGTGAACACGTACATTACAAAAAGTACATTGCGGATTTGTTGACGTCGTCAATGACTTGAAAACACAGGGTGTTATATATAGTACAAGGTAAGTAGGAACCCTAGTTGGTTCGTTTAGGCTCTAATGAGTCGTTTACATGGGCTTTAGCCTGACACTTAGGCCCAATTAGCTTAAATGAATTCCCGTAAACTACATTTTCCTATACAAGGCTCAGGAATAATAATGACCATCACTTTACATAAAAACACGGCTAACACCAAGTTTTATTAATACTCCAATTTAAGTGCCATTAAGTCTTAAGTCCAATCATCTCACCCTAATAACTCATAATTCTATAACTTTAATGAATCTTGGAGGCCAAGGAGTGTTCAAGTATAAATACAACCATTAGGGCAATACGTTTCCATACTTTTCTAAATACTTCCATACTTTTCTTTACCAATCTCCACCATAACTCACACCACTCTCTCCTACCACCCCTACCCTTTTCTAGAGGTGTTGGGCGTCGGTTTGGTCGCCACCAACATCTCATAAATCGTGGACGAGTAGAGAAGAAAGCCATGATCCATAAACAATCCGATATCTAACAATCCTTATTTCCAAACACCCTAAAGGACATACACTCACAACATGAGGCTAATTCCAAGAAGGTTTTAGGTAGGAGAAATTGTATTTTGGTTGTTTCTTTTGGTTAGAATCATTGTGATACTTTGGTTGGATGTCTAGCCTTTGGTACTTTAAACTCTAATGTTTGGTGACTTCTTCTTTAATATTCAATCATGTTTATGTTTATGTTTATGTTTGTAGTGATTCTTGTGTTTTGTATTTGATATTGTGAATGATGTCTTAATACTTATTTGGATCATGTGAGAACTTGTGATAAAGGGATGTTTGGATTTGTAGTGTTTGGTTGGATTATGATGATAACATCATATTTGGTTAAATTGGCACTTGTTCTTGTTTATTGTTTTGGTTAATCATTGTTGAGTCTATAAGTCAAAAGGATTCTCAATAGAGATTGATTTAAATTCATCAATCGACAAATGATTTGGTCTTGTACTTTGTGATGATTGTGCAAGAGAATTAATAAACATAACAAGTAAAGATTTAATTTAGATTAATGTCAAAAGAAGTCTTTTGAATATGTGTGTTCTAATCATCTTTCAAGTAAATGGAACTTAACGATCAATAACATCAAGGTCTATAGGTCGAAAGGATTCTTTGTTGTTGTTGGTTTAGGCATAAGCCTCATAATATGACCACTTGATTGAGACTTATGTATAATTGATTTACAAAACACTAAACTATTATTATTGGTTCTATAGGTCGAAAGGATTATCAATGATAATATGTTTTCCAAACTACATCCTAATATCTATGTGATCATTTGTCCAAACATGTGTATTTCTTGTGTGCTTATTCTCTTATTGGTTTTCTAGGTGGTTTGATCCATGACAATCATACCCACCGCCTTGTTACTTGCTTAGATAAACAAACAACGCTCGAGTGCAACCAACTCTCTTAGGACGACCTTGACTTACCAATGACTATACTACATATGACTAGGGTTATACTTTCTTGAATGTGTTCCTAGTTAAACCGGTAATTCATGTTTATAAATTTAAAGCTCGATGGAGACACATCAAGTTTTTGGCACCGCTGCCGGGGATTTGGTTTTGCATTCTTTTGTTTTTTTGCTTGTTTATTGAATTGATTTCTTGTTTGCTCGTTTGTTTGAATGCTATATTGTGTGTGCTTTTGAATGATTGTTTCTTTGCTCTTGTTTGATTGCTCTCGCTTGCTTGCTTGTTTTCTCATGATGTTTACTTGAATGCTCTCTTGCTTTGTGTTTTAAAATCTCTCCTTTCTCATTTTTTGCTAAATGATCTCGGCATCAAAATCAAGTTTTTGATGATGGGATTCCATTTCATGTTTGCTAAAAAGGCTAGTTTCAATGATTGCTGCCTAAATGTGCTCAAAAGTGCTTGCGAGAAAACCACCAAGTTTAACCACATGTATTTTATTTGTTTTTGTTTTTGTTTTTGTGTTTCATGTTTTATTGTGATTGTTAAGTTCATGTCCTTGTTAGTATTATGAGTTCATGTTAGTATTGGTAGCGGAAATGTTTTGTTAAAAAAATCGAAGTTTAAAACCATTTTTGCAAGTGCAGGTGAAAGGAGTCGGGTGGCTAAATGCCGTGCCGACCGGATCCTCTCGAATCACGACCCTAATCTCACCCAGCCAGCCGGCACCCGTGCCAGGCGGCTGGAAATTTCAAAATAAAAAAAACCGTGTTGCCGGCCGGCAACTAGCCCGCGCCGGGCGGCTAAAACTTTCGAAGTACAAAAAAAATCTCTTTTCGTAGTTTGTTTGTTTAGAGTCGTGTTATGTTTGTGTGTGTTTAGAATGTTTGATTTATCATATTTATTATGTTTAAATTTGTTTAATGTTTGTTCTTATTTGTTTAAATTTTATTTTGTGTTATTCATGTTAGTGTGCGTTTTGTGCTTGTTTAATTCATGTGGTTAAGGAATGAACTTTTTGGGTATGTTCGCTGGAAACCCTCACGAGACTACAACTCGTCCACTCTGATCACCGGGGGGTTTAAAGGCTTGTTGCATACGCTAAATGCAACCGTGTTGCCTACGAAAGTGTGCTTTCTAATTTTTCGTGTTTTGTGGTTTAGTTTATTTTTGCAGATTCAATAAAGCTCATGAAGGATGAATTGGTTGTGACTTTGGAGTGTATATGGATGCTTGGAAAAGAAATTGATTGATCTCACAAGCTTATGCTAGCTTTTGCGTAGCATTTATCATATGGAGTTCGATCGTGATTTCTTTGCCCGGGGAGTTTCATTTCTCTTGAACTATTATTTGTTTTCCCTATCTTACATACTTTGAAGTTTATTTTTCACATTGACTATAATGCGTAACTTAAGTGTGGGGGGAGTAAATAGGGAAAACGAGACTGATTTTTAAATTTTCATATTTTTGGGCAAAATTTAAATTTTTTGTGTATTTGTTTGCCCTTGTGATCTAGTTGTTTTCAAGCTTTTAGGATAATATATTAGAATAACTTGATCAATCCACTAGTGAAATATTGTAATCTTTAGTAAATTCGAGATGTGTCCCGGTTAATATTGCAATCCATTCTGGGATCAATAACATTTGCTAGCACATATTTTAGGCCTTTCCACTAAATTGTGAGGATTTGAGCATATTTCATATATAGCATACATCTTTTATGCTCGATCTTTTTGCTATGAGTGTGCCGGTGATTTTATTTATTCTACAACCTGTGCTTGTAAATCATTACGAATTCAGCAGTGAGATCACATTCGTGGGATATAAGTGTATATACGTAATAAAGAGACAACTTTAGAAATAAAATCAAATGGCCTTCCATTTACATCTAATGATATTTAGCTAGCCACATTGGCTAGTTAACCTCCCTTATAGACCCATTTGTTAGCGCTCATTTTTAGTACTAGATACCCTTAAAAAACCTTCCGAGCCATTCTTTTCGTTTTTGTTACATCCACTAAAAAAATTACTTTAAACCTTAGCCTAATCATTTGTCAAAGTCTAAATGGTTGGTTGCTAGTTGCTTGGTTGTTGGGTTGTATTTGATGATTATTAGTAAGCCATATTTCAACGTTTGTGTGTGCCATTCCAACAAAGATGAAGATTGATCACCTTTATGCTTTGTATTTTTTGTGGTGTATGCTTATGCGAAATGTGAGGGAGTTGAGGTATGAAAAAAAGGATGAAAAGGGAAAAAAAGAGAATAAGTCATCGAAAAAAATAAAAATAAAAGTGATGACAATTATAGACAATGTGCTATATTATTATGAAGATGAAGGAAGATGAAGAATGTTTGGATATCGATTAGCCAATGTGCTAAGACATGATATATATTTATAAATGGTGATCGATATGTAAAGAAGGAATAAATTGGTAACTATAATCATTTACGGGTTTACGGTTTGTTCGGTAACTAGCAATAATGGGTATTAGACTTTTGACTTATATGTTCTCGTAATACACCCTTACTAATAAATATCCCATGCCTTACCCATACCCCGTTTAACCCTTAGCCTGTACGTTATAACCCAATAAAAGTCCTCTTTAGATGTGTACACTTGGTGCTTACCCCACGTCGGTGGAGTTTTGTTTCTCGTACAAGCCTATGGTAATAAATTTGGTCACGACTGAGCTATGAGGGTGATTATATACTCCACCACTAAATAAATAAATAAGTGTTGAGTGAATTATACTTCATTCATTTTTCGTGAGGTGCTTAGAAATCAAGCAAGAAAACCTTTGGGTATTGTCAAACATCTAGGTTTTTCACCAAAAGCTTAAAACGGTGGATCTTATCTTGTACTTGTACTTGGTGGATTTGCATCGCATTTTTCTAATCATTTTTGTGCACCATGTGGGCTTTATTTTTATTTAATTCTAGATTTGCTTGAGGGCAAGCAAAGTTTAAGTGTGGGGGAATTTGATAACGCTCAAATTGAGTATGTTTTTAGGAGCGTTATCATGGTTTTTGTACATGTTATTTCGCTATTTTTATATGCTTTTGGTACTTAATTATACCAAAGTGTGTTTGCAAGTCTATTTGTAGCCAAGTATAAGAAAATGAAGAAAAAGATGAAGAAACAATGAATAAATGAAGATTTGTGCATGTACGAAGATTTCCCGACAAATGCAAGTCTTGTGAAGTATATTCGAGAAGATAATGTCATAAAGTTAGTGGTCTAAAGATTCAATCATAAGGCAGAAGACGGGAAACGAGAAAGAAAAGAACAAAAGAAGCTAAATCGAAGAATATTTGAAACCTCGTTGTTCCCGACACACCTCCACCATTTTGGCCATAACCTGAGCATACAAACTCCGTTTGACTTGATTCAATAGCCCACGCGTCCGTAAGAGGAAGATATATAACTTTTGTTTTGACAACTTTTTGCACAGAAAAAAGGAGCCGCCCGGTAGGGGCATTTTGCCGGCCGACTCCTCCAACCAAGACCCACGATTTTCATCTTGCCTCCCGGCATGCAATTTAGCCGCCCAGTTGGATATTTATGTCTTCCCCAAGTTTTATTAATACTCCAATTTAAGTGCCATTAAGCCTCAAGTCCGATCATATCACCCTAATAACTTATAATTCTAGAACTTTCATGAGTTTTGGAGGCCAAGGAGTGTTTAAGTATAAATACAACCATTGGGGCAATACTTTTCCATACTTTTCTAAATACTTCCATACTTATCTTTACCATTCTCCACCACAACTCACACCACTCTCTCCTACCACCCCCACTTTGGTCGCCACCAACATCTCATAATCCATAGACGAGTAGAGAAGAAAGCCATGATCCATAAACAATCCGATCTCCAACAATCCTTATTTCCAAACACCCTAAAGGACATACACTCGCAACATGAGGCTAATTCCAAGAAGGTTTTGGGTAGGAAAATTGTATTTTGGTTGTTTCTTTTGGTTAGAATCATTGGGATAGTTTGGTTGGATGTCTAGCCTTTGGTACTTTGAACTCTAATGTTTGGTAACTTCTTCTTCAATATTCAATCATGTTTATGTTTACATTTGTGGTTATTCGTGTGTTTTGTATGTTTGATATTGTAAATGGTGTCTTAATACTTGTTTGGGTCATGTGAGAACTTGTGATAAAGGGATGTTTGGATATTTGTAGTATTTGGTTGGATTATGATGATAACATCATATTTAGTTAAATTGGAACTTGTTCTTGTTTATTGTTTTGGTTAATCATTGTTGAGTCTATAGGTCAAAAGGATTCTCAATAGTGATTGATTTAAATTCATTAGTCGACAAATGATTTGGTCTTGTACTTTGTGACGATTGTGCAAGAGAATTAATATACATAACAAGTAAAGATTTAATTTAGATTAATGTCGAGAGGAGTCTTTTGAATGTGTGTGTTCTAATCATCTTTCAAGTAAATGGAACTTAACAATCCATAACATCAAGGTCTATAGGTCGAAAGGATTCTTTGTTGTTGTTGGTTTAGGCATAAGGCTCATGATATGACCACTTGATTGAGACTTAGTATAATTGGTTTGCAAAACACTAAACTATTATTATTGGTTCTATAGGTCAAAAGGATTATCAATGATAATATGTTTTCCAAACTAAACATCCTAATATTCATGTGATCATTTTTCAAAACATGTGTGTTTCTTGTGTGCTTATTCTCTTATTGCTTTTCTAGGTGGTTTGATCCGTGACAATCATACCCACCGCCTTGTTACTTACTTAGAAACAAACAACGCTCGAGTGTAACCAACTCTCTTGGGACGACCTTGACTTACCAATCACTATACTACATATGACTAGGGTTATACTTGCCCGAATGTGTTCCTAGTTAAACCGATAATTTTTGTTTATAAATTTAAAGCTCGATGGAGACACATCAGAAGGTTTTTCGTGTAGCGTTAAACAAGTCGGGTCAGGTACTTGAGTTTGAATATAGGCAACAAAAATATCTATTTCGATGCAATTATTATAAACTAAAAATAAACAAAAAACTAAACGTACCTAAATACCTAATAGCATACAAACTATGTTAAAGTGCGTGCCTAATGTGACTATTTTGTCAAAACAATAACATTTTGAAAGCCAGGTCTATGATTTGTCGCCAAAAGGTTACAATTATAATAACGTAATGGAAAAACTCATAAATTTTTCGCGGTGAACATCTCTAAATATTTAGATTCCCATTTTAAATTTATGTAGAGCCACAAAGTATTAAATGATACCAATATTTCCACGTATACATATCCAGCGAGGTTTTCAACCCGCGCTCCGTATGGAGCGCGAGGTTTTACATTATCAATACACATGACCTTAAATAATGTTTTGTACCAGTCTATATAAGGTTGCACCAAACACCCTAAACAAACGTCAATAATAATTTACTACACATGTATATTAGTAGAACATACATAAGTTTTGTCAACAGTGGTTGCTTCCCTTTTTCCTTCTCAACTTGCATATTCAAATATCCAGCATTCATGACTGTATTGCTCCTTCTTTTTCCATCCTCATGATTTCAGCAAGTAGATGCTCAAAGATTTCAGCAAGTAGTTTATGTATTCGCCTGAAACCCAAGCACCTTTGTGAAGATTTCGATGTTATAAGCACATTGGATTGTGTAATACCTGCATACAATTAACAGTTAGTGTATATAATCCCAACTATATATGGAAGAGGTAGCAGCACGTGCTCATTTACGACAAAGAACAATATCAAAATCCATCTTATTTATAAATGGTTCTAGCATAACATCACCTCATTGCGTGGAAAAAAGGGTCAAAAGTCTCCGAAAGTGTATTAGGAAACATGACTATTAAAAAAGAATGTATTCTAACCGTGTTCATATATTCTAGTTCATTGATCAGAAAATGTGTGTAATTAGATTAACTTGTTGATCAAGCGTCCTAAAAAGAACTAACCTCTGTATTAATCATGTTTTTATGTTTTTTTGTAGCAGCAAAGATCTTTGTATCCTAAGTTCCTAACATTAAACACTGAGTTGGATAATTTAGAAATGCAAATCCAGATTAGTGATTAGCACTCTCTGAGTATTTACGTTCTGGTACTTTGCTTTTATCTTGTTATTTCAAAAATGCTGATAACAAAAAAAACATCGTAGTGATTTTGGACTTATTGTGAAAATATAAATAAAAAAATTATACTTTTACTCTTGGTACAAAGATTGTTTTTTCTTCGCATGTGTGTAGTCCTTTTTGTATTTTGTAGGTGGAAGGAAAGAATGCAACCTGAAGAGTTTATGGTGCAGTAGCCTAATCCTCAGTCTGATCTTAATGTACCTCATTCATAAATCTATAGCAGTCTAATCCAAACACACCCTATTCTTATTTCTGCAGTAGCCTGATCCAAACACCCTGGACCGATAATCATTCATGTATTTAGGATCCAGTTTCATACCATCAAAGATCGACTACCTTTTAGCGCGTATGTACCCAAAGATCTTATACTGAATTTCCTAGTTAAATAATAGAATAGTAAAACTTTACTGATATAGCGCCTTGACCTCTTCAGCTCTATAGAGGTGTTGTGGCTAAGTACGCTTTTTTCATTCGGCAAGCCTTAGCTTATGTACCGGTATTTCTTTCGGTTATTTTTTTTCAAAATAGACCTGAGACACAAAAACCGTTCGTTAGCTATGACACAACAAATATCAAGAGATCCAAGTCAAACTAAATATTACAAACATGTTCATACTTTTACAGATTTAATAACATTGCATGCAACCTGGTTGTATTAATAGTTCCTGACCTCAAATGACAAACACAGGATCTGCACAGGGAGTTCGTGGTGCCAATCTCTTTGGTGCCTAACGCTTCCAAACAGTGGTGCCCATGACTATGACAAATGGTGAAGCTGTTTAGGCTACCAGAAATGCCAATGGCACAACAGTATCAGTGGGAGTGTAGTGTTTTGGCACTCTAGATTCTGGTTGCGCCATAGCATTTTTTATTATTTTTTTATTTTTTTATTTTTTTTAATATAAATTTAAATATAAATACCATTGATATACAAAGATTTTTTTTCATTACTGGAATATAAGATTGTTTTTTCATAATCTTATAAATTGGAAGATTAAGATTTTTTTTATTGTTTTTAAAAAATTAAAAGAAAAAGATAAGAAATATAATTTATTCTAAAGTCTCTCTTCTTCCCATGCTTTTCTTCCACCTGCGCAAAAAAAAATTATACGCTTTCACAACACAAAACGCACAAACACAAACACAAAAACACAAAAACACACACCACACATTAAACACAAGAAAAAAAAAAACAAAAAAAAAATTGGCTCGTGGGCTGTTAGCCACGGCGCCAGAAGCCATGGCGCGAACCACGGAGTGGTGCGCCATCGGCAATTCTCGCGCCATAGCTTGGCACCACCATAACAGCCAACGACTCCCTCCCCTCTAATATGAGTGAATGGGGTAAAGTAACCATAAATAACTCTTTATTATGTACGATTACAACCAATTCTAGTCTTCCCTGACCAAAGACAAATACATGAATTACAATCAGAAAATTCGTAAGTGCAGCACACAAATACAATGCCAATAACAGATATCCAATTTAGTTTAGATACAAATCTAATAGTGTCATGTTGCAGCCAACATAGAAGGTTTAACATCGCACCCGGTTGTTATTAAATGATCATAAAATAAAATAAAAAAGACCCTTTACGTAGCGATTGTTGTTCCAATTTTTTTGGGTTTAAGAATCAAACAAAAAGTACTAATAGTCAAGAAGGATTGAGCAGAAGATCTTACATTAGTTTTAATAATTCATGGTGCGTGAACCATGAACGTTATATACTCACCTTCGTTGCCTTTTCTTCCTTGTCAGCATCATCTTTCTTTTTTGTCTTTATCAGTACCTTGTTTGCAAAAGTAATCAGACATCCATACACTAAACATATTTTCAATTGTTGTATATGTCCTTAGTTCTTATAAGAAACTATATACCAGTTTAACAAAGATATCTTATTCGCTCTTTTTACTTGACAGCAGACGCATTTATGCTAAATCCCTGTCCGTCGCAACTTTTCGCTCCTCACTTTTCAGATGCGCCAACACTTTCGTATTCTCTTCTATAACTTTCTGTTACTCCTTAAGAGTCATTTTTCTGCAATGTGGGCATGAAAAAATCTCAAACAGGTCTAACAGATCAAAAATGATGCAGTCACTACATTATATAAAACACACGCATACATCAATCACACATACATATTTGATGATACATTATTTCTTATCCCATTCACCTTGCTACTATCTCATTTCATGACTACTAATATTTAAGAAAACAACTTGTTGTATAGACAGATACAATGAATGTGTACTTACTGCCACCGCTGTTCTAGTGAAGCGCGTCTATTGTTTCAGGCATGGTCTCCTTCCCTTTGTTTCCAAACAACCTGCAAAACACAGTGGTAGCATGTCTTAGGGAAAACATAAGACCACCGCAGATGGTCACAAATAAGTGCTAATTTCAACATATTAAGCTTTAACACCAAACGTCGTTTTTCATTTACTTTCATATTTACACATTTGGCCCGTTACAAATAAAACATAGCCTGAATTTACACATTTATGCGTACAAGTCTAAGAGACTTTTTATAAGTACGATCTATTATGTATTCAAATGCATACAAATTTCAATGATAAATCGTTTTACTTACATAAATTATCATGTACTCGTATCATATTTAACACATTAATCGTTTACAAAACATATTAACAGAGTTGGTGTGGTGATACAACTTGACCCAATTTGACCCGTTACTTAAGCCGTATGTTTGACCTTTAAGCATTTCCAAACAACTAACTGAAGGGGGTGTTTGGGTAATTTGAAACTGCTTCAGAACCTGTCTATTTTGACGCTCATTTAAAAAAAACAAAACTGTTCAAAACTGCTTATCTACTTAGAAATTAGCTAGAAAAGCACTTAATTAAGCAATCCCATAAAACCATGTGGATTAAGGCAATAGCAACAGAATGTATCTCGAGTGTTTGAAACAATGCCGAAAGGAACCTAATTAACATTGTGTAGTGACAAAATTTGTTTTCACCTGTTTTGATACACGGTGTTTGATCTGTACTCGAGAGGCACCTGACACAACATAATCCCAAAAAAAGTACCTATAGAAATTTTAAACGGTAAGAACAAAGGTCTGAAAAGAAGACACTGCCTCCACCGGTAACACGCGATTCCAAAACAACAGCCGTATCTAAAGGCTTAAAGCACTCCTCTCGCAAACAATTATCACACATCGAAATATTTATAAAAACGCTACAAAACAGACACAAACATTTACAAAATAAAAAAAAGTGAAGATCAATGGTACCTTGTTTGGCTCAGAAACGCGATATAAGGGTATCCGACCCGCCATGGCTGCAAACGCGACTTCATGCTGCCCCGCCAAGATACGGGTCGATTTCACACATCACGATCCAACCACTTATTGTATTTGCAAAACAATAAATACACAAACACAACAGTATCTTCATCGCCTATAATAAGGTTGTGACCGGTGAAGAATTTTCTTTCTAATTATTGAAGTACACGTTCTTCAAAGTACATATTTGCCGAAGCGGGACTGATCTTTGTTAAATATACTATTATATTAATAATTGATATTAAAAAAGCTTCAAAAGCAATCATCACCATTCGGCATCATGCTCTCAACCTCGACCAAACCTGCCCGAAATCCAATCAAACACACACTATCAGATTTTTTACATTTTCCTCTTATTATTTTTTGGGGTTAAGCCAAAAGAAGCTATCTACTTTTTAAGAGTCAAGTTACACAATAAGCTGAAATATTCATCCTTTATAAAAAAAAATTAAGCAAAAAAAATATTTTTGACTTGCAACATAAAAGCAACAATTTTTATATACCTGAAGCCTCCTTTGATTAATCTCATTGTTCTTGTCATCTTCAAAACCGCTCAAGGATCAAACAGCAGGATTGGTTTCTGAAACAAATCCACCATAATCAAAAACCATCAAAAAATCAATTAAGCAATCCCAAAAAAATTAATTATTAAGTTATCAAAAGGGTTACAAAAAAAGATAGCTTAATTCATAATCAAGATAAAACAAATTACCTGCAATCTTCCAAACCTTCTTATATCCCCAGATCATGCCACTTATGATTTTTTCAAACATGGATGAACTATGGTATGTGATGAAGATGTATGATAAGTGGAGATGGAAAAACCTAGAATAAACCATTGTTTATAGCTGTGTTGGATAGGGAGAGAAAGAAACACGTATATGATGATCAGAGTGAGGGTTTTAAGAAAATGGGACGGTGGGGCGAGTAAGGTGGGAGACCAACACTAGTGAGAAACAATGTGAGAGAAGTGCGTGAGTATGAGGGATAGATAAGTGAGTGTGAACAATTAATATACTTCGAGAATGGTGAGAGGTAAAATACCGGGCAGGCGGGTAGCATTAAATGCATTTAACCCGGCTTCCAGGTTTTAAATGAGTTTAGTAATTAGTAGTAACAAGGTTTTTAACTCGCGCTTTGCTGCGGAGCGTGGGGTTTTATGTTAGCGAAGCGCGGGGTTTTACGTTATTTTATGTTAGATCGAGAAACTTAAGTGGTCTCTAATTTCCAAGAATACGTAGCAATCGTTTTATGCACACAAACA